>PVJS01008105.1:0-54143 GCA_004027185.1 Glis glis | reverse complement strand
CTCTACCTATGATAGATCCCAGGAGGGCGTGGTGCCACACCCTACTACTTGCGAACTTCCTGTACTGCCTCTACTATAAAAGAGAGATGTGCTTTCTAATAAACGAGTTTTTGCAAGACATGGCTCCCGGTTGGAGGTATGGTTATTTGTCCAACCGTCCGGCTTCTGCCCCCCCCGTCAGCTTCACATCCCTCTCTCTCTCTGGCTGGCCCCGAGAGACTGATGGATGCCCCCGACACTCCTATATGTTTCTATATAAGTCATCTCTAGATTATTTACACTAACACAATAAAAATGCTATGTTAATAGTTATGCTGCATTGCTAAGGGGGAAATGACAAAAAAAATCTGTACATATTCAGTACAGATGCAATTTTTAAGATAACTTTTGATCCATGTTTGACTGAATGTATGAATTAGAAGGATGACTGTATAGCCCTGGATACAGGTATTTGATAAATTACATGAAATATTCCATAATTAATTATAAAATAGACTTTGTATTCATGATTTTATCCAACTGTAAGCTAATGTAAGTGTTTTGAGCACATTTAAGGTAGATTAGGCTAATCTATGATGTTTGGTGGGTTAGGTGTACTAAATGCATTTTCAATTTTTGATATTTTTATTTTATGATGGGTTTTATCATGATGTAAGTAAAGAAGTATCTGTATATATAAAGTTTAATTTTAAGCTGTACTAACTTTTTATTTTACAGTTATAAGGTTAAGTTTCTTCATATATTTATTGCTAATATGGGCAATGAATTTTTTTGTAATATTGAGCAGTTTATTATAATACTTTTAAGAATTCTTATAATTTAGCCGGGCGTGGTGGTGCACGCTCGTAATCCCAGTACTTGGGAGGCTGAGACCTGAGGATCCGGGTTCACGGCCAGCCTCAGCTACTTAGTGAGGCCTCCACAACTTAGTGAGACACTGTTTCAAAATAAAGAATAAAAAAAGGGCTGGGGGTGTAGCTTGAAATTAGAATGCCCCAGGGTTCAATCCCCATACCGCAAAAAAAGAATTCTTATAATTTTAACATTAAATCTTATTATAGAAAGCTAAATTTATTTGAATGTTTACTGAAGAAAACTTTAAGTAAAAATTTTACTGCTTAAAGTAGTACTCTATCATAGAAAATTTATTTCAACTAGCAACTTTCAGCTAATTTATTATGACATTGCTGATCTAATCCTAGTCAACTAATTAAAAAGGTGAATACAGATTTCCTTTAAATCAGGAATATGAAAGAAACAATGAGTAATGAAAATTGGCACATAAATACAGATATAACAGTTTTTTATAGAACTCTAAGATGATTTAAAACGTTAGGTTTGAAAAATAGACAATCTATGAATAGTTTCCATAGAAATATAGAATTATAAAAACTGACTCATGAAGATGTAAAAAACTGAATAGTTCCATAATTATTACAAAATTGAGTTGGTAGTTTAAAAGTTATCCACCAATACAGAAGTTCAGGAAATATGATTTTAGAAGTAAATTCTACCCCTTTAAAGGAGTAGAAAATCCCAATCTTACACAAACTATTCAATAGACTATGGTAGTTCAAGAGAAAATGCTCTCCAACCCATTTGTGTGTTTGTGCGTGTGTGTGTGTGTGTATGTGTGTGGTACTGGGGATTGGACCCAGAGGTGTTCTACCTCTGAGCTACACCCCCAGCCCCAGTTTTATTTTGAAACAGGGTCTCGTGAAGTTGTGAAGGGCCTTGCTAAGTTGCTGAGCCTGGCCACAAACCTCCAATCCTCCTGTCTCAGCCTCCCAGGTACTGGGATTATAAGTGTGTGCCACCATGCCAGGCTTCCAACCTGTTTTATGTGGATTGTGTGACATTGGTAACAAAAAAATAATGAAAAGAATTGGGCCAAATTTACCTTTTCATATAAATGGAAAATCTGAAATAATATAGTTACAATATATATCCAGTAGAATCTAAAGAAATAATACATCATTATCAATTTGAGTTTATTCTAGAATTCAAGGTTTGCTTACTATTAGAAACCTCAATCAAGGAAAGTTTTCATACAACAAGAATAAATGAGGCTGGGAGTTGTGGCACATGCCTGTAATACCAGTACTTGGAAGACTGAGGCAGGAGGATCACATGTTTGAGGATAACCTCAGCAACTTAGCATGACCCTGTTTCAAAAATAAAGTAGGACTAGGGGTCTATCTCAGAGGTGGAATGCTCCTGGGTTCAATCTCCAGAACCTAAAATAAAAGAAATTAAAAGAGAACAACCACATGATTTACTTACTAGACATAGAAAATATATTGATAAAAATGATACCTGTTCATGATAAAACATTTTGACAAACCAAAAAAAGAGTAAAATAATACAACAGTAAAATAAATATCATACTTAATGGTGACATTTTAGAAACATTCTATTTATAATTGACTCTTCAATATTGTGCTGGATGCCCTAGCCTACGCAATAAGAGAAGAAAAAGAAAAAAACATTAGGATTACTGATGAAATACTGTCATTTTCCATAGAAAACATAATTGTTTACACTCATGAAGAAACTATTTTGTAATAATCTAAGAGATCACAGAGCTAACAAGAAAGTCTAATAAGGTAGCTGCATATAGAATTAGTGCACAAAATTAATCTGTATTCCTATGTTCTAATTCTCCCATTATTAAAAGTTTATCAATTACAATGCTGCAAAAGTTATACAATATCAACACATTAATATAAGAAAAAAGGCTTAAGAATTTAGGGAGAACAATCAAATAATTAAAAGAAATTTTAAAATATTTGAAGAAACAGAAATAAGAGGCTTATAAATAAGAAGTCTCAATATTGTGAAGTTATCAATTTCAATCCACATTGATGTATAATTTCAATGCCAGGCCCATCTAATGCACAATAGTTTTTCGTTTGTATGTGTGTGTGTGAAAATTGTCTAGCTGATTAATAGTCATATGGAAAAGTAAGTTTCAAAGAATAGCCAAAACAATTTTTTTTTGCGGAACTGGGGATTGAACCCAGGGACATTCTACCTCCAAGCTACACCCCCCAGTCCTATTTTTTATTGCTTATTTTGAAACAGGGTCTCACTCAGTTGTGAAGGGCCTCACTAAGTAGCTGAGGCTGGCAGTGAACCTGCTGTCTCAGCCCCTCAAGTACTGGGATTACAAGTGTGCGCCACCACACCCAGCTTAGTCAAAACAATTTTAAAGAAGTAGAACAAGATTTGGGGAATTGGCATAAAAGGTAATACAATGTTTATAAAGTCATAATGATTAAAATAGTCTAGTATTAACAGGAATTTAAAAATTAACTAATAGTGGAGAATAGAGAACACAGAAATCAACCATAAACACAAGAAAATGACAAATGACAGGGTATCATTAAAATATATAGAGGAAGATAAATAATCACTAATGGGTGCTAGAATTATTGTTTATCCTTGTGGGTAAAAATAACATAAGACATTTTCTACTAAAATCTCAATTCCAGGTGTACTGAATATCTAAATGGGAAAAATCAAGTCTTTAAAACTTTTAAGTAAAAGTTAACACTTTGCTCAGACTTTCTTTATAAAGGATACAAAATCATTGCACTAAAACTACAAAGTTAATAAATTTACATTAAACTTATAATTTCTATAAAACGAAGATACATAAACTGAAAAGATATAGACCAGGGAACGTTATTTTCAGCCCATACAAATAAAGTATATTAGCTGGGCATGAGGAGGATTACAGGTTCAGAGCCAGCCTCAGCAATTTAGCGAGGCTCTCGGCAACCTAGTGAGACCCTGTTTCCAAATAAGATATAAAATTGGGCTGGGTGTGTGGCTTGGAGGTAGAATGCCTCTGGATTCAATCCATAGTACTTAAAAAAATAAACCCATAACAAAATATATATCACTGTTGTGAAGAACTTTACAAAATAATAAGAAAAGCACAAACATCCCAGTATAAAAATTGGCAAAAGAGACGGGCGTGGTGGCGCACGCTTGTAATCCCAGTACTTTGGGAGGCGGAGACCGGAGGATCCGGGTTCGCAGCCAGCCTCAGCTCTCTCTGTCTCTCTCTCTCTCTCTGTCTCTCTCTCTCTCTACTTAGTGAGGCCCTCCACAACTTCGTGAGACTCAGTTTCAAAATAAAGTATAAAAAATAGGGCCGGGGGTGTAGCGCGGAGGTAGAACACCCCTGGGTTCAATCACTGGTACCACAAAAAAAAAAAATTGGCAAAAGATATGAACATGTAATTCACAGAAAAATGCAAATGGCCAATAAACAATTGAAAAAATGGTCATCTTCTCTAGCAATCAAGAAAACGAAAATTTAAACAATAATTAGATGCCATTATACACCATTACATTGGCTAGCATTTAAGGAAAACTTCACAGTATTAGTGCTGACAACACAGTGGAACACTAAGACATTTCCTACACTGTCGATCGAAGGGTTATTTGCTACAAATGCTTTCAAGAGGCATTTGGCAGTATGTGTTAAGGTGGAAGGTACAAATGCCGTGGAACCATCTATGCCATGTCTCTCTCTGCCACATGTGCACCTGGAAACAGGTCAAAGTTAATGATTGTAGCATCATCAGGAATAGCAAAAAGCTGGAAACTTCAATGTCCAAGAATAAGAACATGAGTAAATATTAATATACTGTGGCATATTGAGACAATGCTAAATTATAAAGCAGGGCAAAGGAGTGAGCTGAGTAAGTCCCCAATGCACAATGTTGAGAAAGAGAGAAAGAAAAAAAGTTGAGTTATATAAAACATGAACACTATGATAAAATTTTTAAAAGGCTAACAATATGCGAAATAATATGTTATATTGTTTCATATGAATCATGTACTTTTATTCTGTAGTGTGTGTGTGTGTGTGTGTGTGTGTGTGTGTGTGTGTGTGTGTGTTTTACTAGGAACTGAACCCAGGAGCATTCTATCTCTAAGCTACACCCCAGCCCTTTTCATTTTTTGTTTTGAAACAGGGTCTTGCTAGGTTGCTGAGAGTCTCCCTAAGTTGCTGAGGCTGTCCTCAAACCTGTGATCCTCCTGTCTTAGCCTCCACAGTACTGGGACTACAGTTGTGTGCAGCCATACCTGGCTTATTCTGTAGTTTTAATGCTTTGACTTTGGGGGGTTTTGCTGATCCTGGAGAGACTGGCCTGTGAGCCTTGCCTTTCATATGCAAACCAACCAGTCCAAGCTCCCAACCACCTCCTTTGTAGAGCTCTCACACTCTGGGCTACTTTTCCAGGACCTTAATCATGCCAGAGCCAGGTATCAGATGACCCTGGACCATCCCTACAGCTTCTGAGACTTCAGTTATTCAAACTAGTCAGTCTGAATCCGTTGACCTGTCCAGTCCATTCTTCCTGTGGAAGCCACAGTTTCTTGCCTGTAAGTTTCCCTTGCTTCCTCTGCCTCCCGACTGACCTGGGGCTTCCCTGGTGTCCTCTCACCCTCCCGGGCATGGTCCCACTCTCAAGGGTTCCGTAGGTATAATAAGCCATCTTTTCAATGGCAGTTGTCTCTTGATCTGTTGGTCTCACCATACCCATAATGAGGCCTGTATTTTAAAACATGTATGTATACTTATTGAGAATAAATTTTGAAAATGGCCAGTGCTAGACTTTGCATAGTATTTACCCCCATAACAAGAGGAAAAGGAGTGGTACATAATGATATCTAAAATATTCCATACTTTTAAAAAAGAATTGAACAACTGTGACCAAATATTAAGATTTGGCAAAGCTGAGTGGCATTTTATGGATATTTATTATATTATTCTGTATACTCCATGCTTGAAATATTTCATAATTAGTTTTCCAAGACTGCAACTCTCACCAGGCCATATCCAAAGCATCATTTATTTAGTTATTTGTTTTTAAATGGAGCTGTTTATAAGTATTATCATACCGTGCTTGTCAGATGGCACCTTCGCCCCACACTCTCAGGGGCAACAGTCACGTGAATGGTTCCTGCACAATTCACCAAATGACTCCGAAATTTTTTTCTTCAACTATATTGCAAGTTATTTAGTGTTTCTTCCATGATAAATGGGGTGGGTGGGATTTACTTTTCTCTTCCCTGAAATCTGGAAGCTTCAGGAGTCCCCTGAATTCTGTCTCTGTTAGAAGCAATTCCTACTTGGGCAGTCCATTCACCCTTGGCCAAATTTAATTTCCCTTTCTGGCTTAAAAGAGAAGGGTTTAAAAGATTCCATAAAAAGCTTTCTGGCAGCCTGGAAAACAGCCAATATTCTTTTTGAGAAAGCTGCCTTTTTATGATGGCCCAAGTGTAAATGACACTGGGCTCAGTGTTCTTTGAATTTCACACGAGTTTAAAAATTAAAATGAGAACAGTTTGGCAAAGCACAGGCAGCAAAGACATCGGTCATCTTCCTGACCGCAAAATGCCGAGTTTTCATGCTTCACACTCTTTAAGGTCAAACCCTTATCCTAATTAACTTTCTGGGATTGTGTGTAGGAAATTTATCCAGAGAAGTAGATTAAACTAAATAAGCAAACCATCCAGAAAAATATATAGTCCAAGTAACTAGAATTAACTATTTACCATGGCCCTGCAGATGATTACCCACTTTCAAAATCATTTGGGTATCTAATTGGTAGCATTTCTCCTGTGACACATGGGTCTTGGAGCCAGGCAGGGCAGGGAAGACCAGTTGTCAGGTAGAAAGAGGTGGCTTCCATAGATAACTTGGCCTTAAGTTAAACATTTCTTTTTTTTGCGGTACCAGGGGTTGAACGCAGGGGCATTCTACCTCCGCGCTACACACCCGGCCCTATTTTTTATACTTTATTTTGAAACCGGGTCTCACGAAGTTGCAGAGGGCCTCACTAAGGAGAGAGAGAGAGAGAGAGAGAGAGAGAGAGAGAGAGACGGAGAGAGAGCGAGAGACCTGAGGCTGGCCGCGAACCTGGATCCTCCGGTCTCTGCCTCCCAAAGTACTGGGATTACAAGCGTGCGCCACCACGCCCGGCTGTTAAACATTTTTTTAAAAACTCCTTTATAGTTTGGCACAAATCCTAACTCTCTAGGATAATAAAATAATGCAAGTGTTCCATGCCTTGATGTAAGGTGCTGGGTTGTTGTAAAACACAGAAATTGATCCAGGCAGCATTAGCCTGACACCCACCTTCAGCTCGTGTAAGTGCAAAGGGTTCATGGGGGGAGTCAAAAAATCTCCCAGTGAGGACTTCTTGGAACAGAAGCATCCCTCTTCTATGGTGTGGAAAGGATGATTGTTCTTTACCTTAAGCCAAATGTGGGTATCTGGAGGGCTATTTAAAGGGGCTGTCATGCATTTGCTGCAATTTGGGGGATGCAGGGACTAAAACATGATGCAGGCGTGACCGGTAAAGATGGAAAGTGACCAGCTGCTTTGGGAGATTGTTGCAGGTCCATAGACAATTGGGCAAGGGTGTGGATGAGCCAGACCTGGACCCAGCAGATGGGAGCTGCTCATTCTGAGAAAAATGGACTTCCTGTATAGTGAACTGGTGCCAAAAAATATACTGTGTGGAGTGGACTCTGGAAGGGAGGCGAAGGGAGCTCTCCAGTGTGAGGCCCTGCCCAGCCCAGGGGAGCTCCCATGAGAACAAGAATTAGCATTTGGATACCTGCCACACACCAAGAGCTCCAAAACCACATGGCCATTCTGCCACTAGTAATTAATCCAGCTCCTTTCCCTCCAATCTCTTCCCTTCCTAGGCCCAATCCAGGTGGACAACAGTAACTACAGGAAGAAATGAAATAAGGAAAAGAGAAGAAATGCCTTCCTCACCAGTTATGAGTTTCTAAGCCTGAAGCAGGCCCATTCCACGGAAGAGAGAAGCTGTAAGTAGGATGAAAAGTAGAGCTTTAATATTAGACAGTGCTGGACTTTTATTATATTTATGCAATTGGTGCCTACCCATGGCTTCATCTGGGATATGGAAAAATGAGTCAAGAGAGTGGGTTTGCCTCCATCTTGATCGATGTTTTATGATTTCTGAGTTGGTGAAAACCTCCAAGTCATTCTTTGTAATGTTCCATTGGTGGGAGAAAAAGTATTATGAACTTCAGTGGGAGAATGCATGGAAGGCATTCTTATTCTCATTCCCCTCCCTCTTATTTAGTTCTCATTACATGGGATCTTGAAAATTAAGGATAGAGAGGGCAATTTGGCTTTACCTCTTGGCACAGTTTAAAATAGCCAAGAAACATTTGCAAGTCAGGGGCCCAGCTGTGGGACTGTCTACATAACACTGGAATGGATGGCTGAAGGAGGGGAGATTCGGTTGTCAAGATTAAGTTGTCAAGCCTCTGTTAGACCATATATTCAGCTAAACTTCCAGATGATCTGCCTCATGTAGATGTGGTCCTTGTGTCACTTAGCTCACAATGCCAGGATGTGTCCTTTAGGAGAGGAAGTTTATGCTCACAAGATAGAAACCAGGCCAATCCCAGCTCCATCACACCGCATTGTCCCCTGATTCTCTGTGACTTCCCCCTCAACAACCTTTCCCAGAGTGATAATTCTTTGCTTTTATCATCTCCTGCTGAACGAGTGCCTTCTAATAGCTATACGAATCTGCTTGCCTTTTATTTCCATTTATGTCCCCTTATCTCAACATCTGTGCTAGGCTGATAGAGGGAGGGAGGCACCTCTGCTTACTGTATATCACTCCTTACTTTATCTCCTTCCTTCACCTTTCATCAAGGTTGTGCAGACTCGTCCTCCTGGCCCCCTCCCTCGTTTGTAATGATGTAACGGAATTGCTCTCCTCCCCACATTTGATCACCTGCTCTCTTTTGTCTTCTACCTGAATATAACACCTGGTTTATAACCCATTTATATATGAAAGCTCTAGATGAAGAAGCAACATGGTGAAGGGAAAAGATCACCGGGATAAAAAATCCCAGAAGTTTGAACCCTTTTCCAACTCTGCCACATGGGTGACTGGGCAGAGTGAAGGCCTATCTGTAAACTATGGGGGTTGTCCCTGATGATCTAAGGTCCTATAAGGTAAATTTTACTGTGTGGTTATGTGGTGTAATCCTGTTCAAGTGCTCTTCCATTTCAGTCTTATTCTGGTTAAAGCAAAAGAGATCATTTTATAAGTGTTCAATAGCTGGGTACTGTGGTGTACACATGGAATCCCAATACTTGGAAGGCTGAGTCAGGAGGATCAAAGGTTTGAGGCCAGCCTCAGCAACTATGTGAGACCCTCAGCAACTTAGTAAGACACTGTTTCAAAATAAAAAATAAAAAGGGCTGGGGATGTAGCTCAGAGATAGAATACCCCTGGGTTCAATCTCCAGTGCCCCCCAAAAAAGTGCTCAACACAGAATGAAGCCCATCCAAGGGGATTACAGAATAAGGGCCATATTTTCTTTTTCTCTAGTCAAGGCCAACATCTTCTGACCCTGTCCTTCCTTCCCATCTTTCTGCCACTGCCCAGGACAGACCCTCATCCCCTCATATAGCCTTGACTGTGACCCTCTACTGGGTCCTCCTCCTCTGGTTTCTGAAATCCAGTCTGCCTCACCTATGTTCAGAGGGCTTCTCCTAAACACCATTGCCATGACATTTGCCCACTCAAAAGCCAATGAAAATTAAAAACATCAGGCCCCTCGGTGGCTTACCCTTGATCTAGGAAGCTAAACTCATTTGTCACTCACTTGAGGCATTCCACAATCTGCCTCCACTGTCTCTCCAGCTAGAAGCTCTGCTACTCCCTGTGGGTAAACTTACCCAGACTTGCACCACTTACTGGCTTATGTTGTATTTGTTCTAAAATAGCATAGGTTCAGATTCTGTCCCTCTCAGTATATGGGCTGATTCCATAGGGGTAGGAACATGTCTGGATTCCAAAAGGCTTAGTCAGTACTCTGATTATTTCAGGTGTTAATAAATATTAGTAGATTGGGGGGGGTCAATGTTTATGCAGGCAATCCTTCTAAGAATAAGGCATTTAAGTATCTCATACTATAAATTATAGACAATTTTAGCCCTATATCAATCATTTCTGTTGAAATAAGTTTCTAGAATATGTGTGAATTATGGAAAAGAATATAGATAACTAAGAATTTAATACAGAAATATTGAAACAAATGAAAACATATATTTTTAGGATATGTGAGAGCAGTTGCTTTAAGTCAAAACTGAAAATTGTAGGCCCATCAGTGGGATCCAGCCAAAGACACATTTTATTCTGCCCAGATAGCATTTTAAGGAAATCTGAATTGGTGGCCAGCAGTTCACATTGTGAGGCTTCAACTAACCTTGCAGATCTGTGACTTTTTGTGAAGATGCAGCAGCACGGGCTGCATTCCCACATAATCACCACTGGCCACAGCCTATCCCTTAGACATGGCATAAGCAGCCAGTAGGTCGAGGCCTTGCTGGTCAGTTCTGCTGTTTTCTGCCTTAAGACTTTGAATTTGGGATTTCTAGTATCTGAAAAGCCAAGTCCGAATGAATTTAATCCTCTAGGATCCAGCGATTCCAGCCATGGCTGCATATTACAATCGCAGTGGGAGCTTTTACATGCTCTTCCTGCCTTCACTTTGCCCCTGGGAGGAGTTGGTCATAAGGCATCTTATTTTAAAAGCTATCCAGGTGATTTTAATGCACATTCAGGCTGAGAACACCTGCTTTAGGGGACTGGTACAAAGAACCAGCCACTTATGAGCATGGTGGGACAGGTTTGTACAAAGCTGCTCCTGTCCAGGTCTCTCTCCTTTCAGAATGTGGTGAAGGCATAATCTAAGCAGTTCCTGATAGTCTGTGAAGGATGAGAAACCCCAGATTAACACATTGCCATGATTCTTGGAATAACAATACAAATAGAAAGGATACACACAGGCTTCCTTGGAGAACTCCTTCTTTGTTCAACAGAGCTCAAGTGTTTGGGTAACTGTGGCTGGATCAGGATGGAAAGGGCTCTCCCTCAGCTGGTAGTGCAGTGAATAGTACTAATGTTATCATAGCAGAGAAGTAGAACAGTGGATGGAAGTAAACCAAGTAAGCCAGAGAAAGGAATCCAAGATAAAGGACCAGAAGCAGTTATTGAGAGTCAGAGCATCCATTTATTCTTTTGACAAATATTTTCTATGTTCCTATTCAAATGTCAGACACTGTTTTAAGCCCTGAAGATACAATAGAAACAAACAAAAACAAAACAAGGCTTTGTCATAATGAGCTTTTGTTCTCTCCAGAGAAATGAACAATGAGAAACAGTTTGAGAAAAAGCAGGTATAGTTATGGAGCAATTACTTGGATGAAAAGATGGTCAAACATGCATAAAGCAATGGGGATAAAAAGCATTCATTTAAAAAGTACATGTACTTACTTACATATGCATTAACAAGTAAATGGGTGGAGAGAGGGGAAAGGAGGGAGAGAAGAAGAAAGATGGCAGGCATAACTACTATGCATAGTTGTTCACTTATAAATTATTTATAATCATTTACTATATCAAAAACATTTATCTGAAGTTCTGGTTAAAAAAAGAGGCCAATGGGATATATTTTCTTCTCTATCAAGCTTATTTCTATTGTAAGAGATATGTATACAACCTAATAATTATAATCCAAAGTATGTGGTGATGATGACGATGGCCATATTTAGTGTTTCTGTGTGAGGCACTGTGCTACATAATTCACATTATCTATTATAATCCTCCAAATCACCTTCTAGAGTGGATGCTATACCTGTGTCCACTTATAGATGAAAGCATTGAGTTAAGAGTGGTTTAGGAGATCAAGGACACAGCTCATAAGTGGTCCCACAGCCATGCCCACAGGCCTCCATATAACTATGGTGTAGAGAACTAGGAGAGTGGGATCTGGGGCTGGTCAAGTTTTAATAAGGACATGTGGGATGAGTGATACAAAACAGGTCTGGAGCTTAGAGGTTTCTTTATAAAGCAAGTAAACTTATTCAAGGGGGACAGCAGTCATTCTGAGGTTGGGCTGAGAATTTGGGGGAAATAAGGAGTTGCCAACTATTAGCATGGTGGAACAGGTTTGTACAAGCTGCTCCTGTCTGGGTCTCTCTTCTTTCAGAATATGGTGAAGGCATGATCTAATATGAAGGCAGCATTTCACCCCAGAAGGTGAAAGGAGAAATTTGGCCAGAAATTCTTCAGAGTGTCAATCTGTTATCAAATTAATTTAGAATTGAGTGTTCATGACTGCAGTTCCTGAATCTTGATCTGAATAGATTTCAGGGCTGCCCATACTCTACTCTGCCAGAGTGAATTAACAGAATTCTACTTTACTGACTCACCATTGTCTCAGACAGTCTGTGATAGAATGGCAGATACCTTTTGCCTCTGAAGCAGCTCTTTTGTTCCCCTGGATTAACGTCAGCCTGATTTAACTGTGATTTTTATTGACAACAGTTAGCTCAAGATACAATAATGAAAGGCAACTGTTACATACAGGTCAGTTTGGGAACTACTTTTGCTCAGATATTTAACTAGATAAACTAGGGATAAACTAGATTAATTAGGGATAAACTCCCTTCCACAATCCATGGGCTCTGGCTGACTCACAATCACCAACATTGAAACTAGAACGAATGGTGATCACTGCTCCGTGAACCAAAGATAAATTTACATTTTTCATAATGCACTTAAAACCAATTTCCATTTTCTACTTAGAAGTTTCACGCATATGCATTGAATAATTATCTTTTACTGACTGTAAAATACAAATGTTGAGTGTTCAAATGAATTCTGAGACAAGAACAAATGCATGAAACTGTTTAAAGTAGACTCAAAGAAAAGTGAACAAGATTTAGTGCTCAGAGTGCAACCCTGTATCCAAATTCACTTATAAGATAAATGTGTTTTTATAGGATTGTGAAGAATGGTTTATTTAATTATTTAATTTTTCTGGTGATAGCCTGATGACATCTATAGCTAATTCTTTAGAGCTAGACGTATTTTGACAGAAGGGGAAATTCCCTGAAAATTGAATTTCCCCTGTGGGGATAGAAAGAAAGTATTTTTTTAGCATTAGTTTGTTCAAATATGGACTAGAGGCTTTACCAGAAATCAAGGTAAATAATTCTGCTTTGCATCAGAAGAACACAAAATAATTATCAAGCACAAATTCTGTTTCACCAGATACCAAGCGTGAGCACAGAGCAGGGCCTGAATAAATAGCACACAAGTAGAGGAAAACCAACATTTGTCTTTTATATTTAATTGGTAGAAATAAATAGCAATGGTCAGCCAAAATATAAGTATTCTTCATTAAAAGGGCCTGAAATCTATAAACAGTCATCTCTAGAGTAACTGTGCACAACAAAGCAACAGCTCATCTGGGCTACGGTGCACCAGTGATACTATTATACTGATACCTTGCATTTAACAGAGAGCATGTCTCTAATTTCCAGAACACAGGGATATATTTCATGTTACTCTAAGAAGAAAATCTGTGTCTTGACTTTTGATATTTCCTATTCTGACAGCACTCATTGATCTAAGAAGTGAATGGTTGTGTTAAAAGGGGTCTTTGTACTAACTTAACTTGGAAGAGTGATGGTGAGGGCAGCCAATGCTGGTAAGGACGCAGGTCAACACAGCCTTTGCCAGTATCTTCTGATTCTGATTTGTACAAAGCACATGGATTCTGGCTATTGGGGCTTTACCCTTGGCTGAGAGGAAGAAAGAGCCAGGAAAATGAACCAACTTTTACTAAGGACCGAGGCCCCGTCGTCACTGGGCAAGGCTGCCTACCACATGATCTCCCTTTTAGTTCTCAATACAGTGTTACAAACCAAGTTCATTTTTTAGAACTAACATACAGTAAGATTGAGTATGTATGTGTTTGTGTCTGTACACGCATAGATTTATATAATCACCACTGTAATCAGGATGTAGAAGAGGTCCATCACCATGAAACTCTCTTGAAGAAACACTGCACCCCTTTTAACACCTGACAACCACTGATCTCTTCTCTGTCACTATACTTTTATCTTTTCTAAAATGTTATATAAGTCGTTTTCTTTAGTATATGACCTGTGAGCCTGACTTCTTTCAGTTGGTACAGAAATATTTGAGATCCATCTATTTTGTTGTGTAGGCCAATAAATCGTTTGTTCCTTTACATTGCTGAGTAGTACTACGTTGTATGGATATACCATAATTTATTTATCTATTTACCTGTTGAAAGATATTTGAGTCCCCATTTTTGGGTGATTATGAATAGAGTTTCTATAAACACTTATCTGTGAGTTTTTGTATAAATATGGTTATTGCTTTTCCAAGATAAGTACCTAGGAATGAAATTACTAGGTCATATAGTAAATGTAAGTTTATCAATCTTTTCTTTTGTGGATTTTGCTTTTGATGTCATATCTAAAAACTCTTTGCTTAACTCCAGGTCACTGATACTTTTCTCCAGTGTTTTCTTTTAAAGGGTTCATAGTTAAGCCTGGCATGGTGGCTCAGGCTTGTAATCCCAGTACTTGGGAGACTGAGACAGGTGGATCACAGGTTTACAGCCAGCCTCAGCAACTTTGTGAGGCCCTCAGCAGCTTAGTGAGACCTTGTTTCAAAATAAAGAATAAAAAATAGGGCTGGGGGTGTAGCTCAGAGATAGAATGCCCCTGGGTTCAATCCCTGGTACCGCCAAAAAAAAAATCCTGCTGGATATTTGATTGGAATTATGTTATCCTGCAGGTCAATTTGAGGAGAATCAATGTCTTAACTATAGTGAATTTTTCATTTAGTTAGATCTTAGATTTCCTTCATCAGCATCTTGTGCCTTGCCTGGCTTCAAACCTGCACCCTCTTGAATACTAGGCAAGGCCCTTACCACTGAGCTACTTGTCTAACCCCTGGGAAGAGTTCCCTTGGAAAGAGGTGTTTACTCCTTCCTGTGAGCCCAGCTCCTCTTGGTTGAATTCATCTTCAGGGCCTTTGCTATTTATGATTCGCCATCTCTCTTTAGACTGAGGTTGTCATGACTCCACGTTGTGGCCTGTTTAGTGTTTTTCCATTTTCTGTTGTTTCCCTTAACCTTGGGTGTCCTCTTTAGACATTCTCTTGAGAGTTCTTTATATCACATGAATCCATAAAAAGTATTCAATAGTTACTTGCATTTACTATGCTTAGTGGCAGGGGTGGGGGATGCTAGTTTCTACAAAGTTGTGTTAGAGTATTGTTTGATAACTCATGGCATGGATACTTTACATCATCAAATGTATTAAATTATAAATATACTTTTGCCATGTTACTCAATAAGAATTAAAGTCCTAAATCAGTGGTACTAACATACTGGAGTGTATCTTCTTTATTTGAAATGAGATCAGTCTACCTTGAACACAAATTAATTTTATATATTTTCTACAATTTGAGTTTTTTATTGGTACATTAGAATTATACATAATGGTGGGACTCATTGTTGTACATTCATACATACATAGTACATAATTTAGTTGATTTTATCCCTCAGTACCCACCCCCATTTCCTATCTATTTAGCATAAATAGGTGCTGAATTTTGTCAAAGGCTTTTTCTGCATCTATCAAGATGATTGTGTGCAATTATTTTACCAAATTCTATTTACGTGGTGAATTATATTTACAGATTAGCATATGTTGAGCCATCCTTGCATTCCTGTAATGAGACGAACTTGATCATGAGGTACAGCTTTCTTAATGTGTTGTTGAATATAATTTGCTAATATTGTATTAAGGATATTTGTATCTATGTTCATCAAGGATATTGGTCTGCAGTTATTTTTCCTTGATGTGTTCTTATCTAGTTTAAGAATCGAGTGATACTGGCATTATAAAATGAATTTGGAATTGTCCTCCTTTATATTTCATGTATTTTATGGAATATTTCGAAGAGCATTAGCATTAGTTCCTCTTTAAAGGTCTGATAGAATTCAGTTGAGAATCCTTTGGGCCCTGAACTTTTCTTTGTTGGTTGGCTTTATATTACTGCTTCAAGCTCATTGCTTGTTCTCTGTGTAGGTTTTCTATATCCTCTAGTTTAAACTTTGGTTGGCCATATGTATCTAGAAATTCATCCACTTTTTCTAGATTTTCAAATTTGTTGGAGTATAAGCTTTCAAAATGATCCCTAATGATCCTCTGGATGTCTGTGATATTATCTCCTTCTCATCACTAACCTTACTAATTTGGGTCTTCTCTCTTTTTCTTGTGGTTAATTTGGCTAAGGACTTATTAATCATATATATGTCATATATTCATCAATCATATATTATTTATATTCAAAGAACAAACTACCAGTTACATTGATCCTTTGTATTTATTTTTATTAATTTTGGTTCTGATCGTATTTCCTTCCTTCTACTGGTTTTGGAATGGGATTGTTTTTGATTCATAGGACCTTGAGATGAATTATTAGATTGTTCATTTGAGATCTTTCTAGTTTTTTAATGTAGGCACTCATAATATAAACTTTTCTCTATATTTCCTTCCAGAGGTTTTAGTTTCAAGTCTAAGTCTTCAATCCATCTTGTGTTAACTTTTGTATATGTTGTGTGATCATGGTCTAGTTTTATTTTTTCAAAAGTTGAGTTTTTCCAACACCATTTATGGAGGAGACTGTCTTTGATCCATTGTGTGTCTTGGCCACCCTCATCAAAGATCAGTTTGACCCTTACATATGGATTTATTTCCCATCTGTATTCTGTCCCATTTTTCTATGTGTCTTTTTATATGCCAGAATCATATTGTTTTGTTTACTGTAGCTTTGAAATGTGTTTTGAAATCAGGCAGTATAAGATGTCCAGGTTTCTGAAATCTAAATCTAAAAAAATTAAAAACATAGAAACAGAGTATAGTTACCAGGATGGGGGGGGGAGGCATAGAAATGGAAAGATATGTGTCCAAAGGTAGGATTTTGCAGTGAGGGAAAATGAATAAATCTAAAGTGCAAAATGTAACATAAGACCCACAATAAAAATACTATGCTATATCCTTGTAATTTACCAAGATCGTACATTTTAGGAAATCTTACCACAAGAAAAGAAAAGAAAAAGGTAACTATATGAGGTGATGTCTAGGTTAATTTGCTTGATAATAGTAATTACTTCACTATAAGTATATCAGAACACTATATTATACATTCAAAATATACAGAGTATATTTTAATGTAACAAAGACATTTGTAAAAATGAAAACAAATCAAACAAACTCTTAGAATAAAACATAGGCATAAGTCTTTGTAACCTTGGAATGTGTAAGAGTTTCTTAGATATGACACAAAAATCATAAGCAACCAAATAAAGTATACATAAATTGTATTTGATGGAAATGAAAATGTTTTGTGCATCAGATGACACTATTGAGAATGGGGAAAGGCCATGCCAACCACAAGGGGGTACTCCTTTACATCTGCTAGGATGGCTGTAGCTAAGAAATTGGAAAGAGCAAATTTGGGAGATACTATGGTGAAATGAGAATCCTGATGCCTTCCTTTCTTGCCCTCACTGGAGATCAAATGTAGGATCTCTCTTATATGGGGCAAGCGACCTGCCTCTGAGCTATCTTCCAGTTCCTGAGTGGAAGTCTGTCAGTGGAGGTTTGATCTTCTACCTCATGCCACAGCGTCTCCCTTGCTGCAGTCCTTGCTGCATCCGGCTTCATCCTTTCTCCCTTTCTTTTCACGTGGAGGAGTTCATCTCAAAATATTGCTCAAGTTGTTCTGTTGGTAACAGGGAATCATTGCAAAGTTTTTCATGGGAAGTACAAAACAAGACCAGGAAATCACAAGTTCTTCTATTCTCATTTTAATTTCTAATATCTACAACATATTTCACACAAATATATATATTATGGCTAAGAAAGTGTTAAGGTGGATACAGGGCTTCAGAGCAGATTATAAATGCTAAGGTGACTGCAGGTGGTCAGATAGGAGGTACAAAAGTAATATGGTAGAAAATATGCTTTGAAGTTTGATCTTTTCCTGGGCTAGCAATCTGTGGTATGATATTCTCTTGTGATGCTGAACTGTGGCAGGGAGCCATAGCTCCCAGTCAGCTTGAGGGTGAACAACTGATACTCTACAGTGTGCTATATTCAATAAGTTAATGAGATATTCAATGCTTTATTAAAAGTGGGCTTTGTGGTCAGACTTGGTGCTACACACCTGTAATCCCAGTGACTTGGGAGGATGAGGCAGGAGAACCATGAGTTTGAGGCCAACCTGGTCAACTTAGTGAGTTCCTATCTCAAAATAAAAGAATGAAAAGGGCTGGTGGGTAACTCAGTGGTAGAACAGCCCTGGGTTCAATCCCCAGTACCACAAAATAAATAAGTAAATCAATAAATAATTAGTTAATAAAATTGGCTTTGTTATATGCTTTTACCAAACTGTAGGTTAACGTAAGTGTTCTGAGCATGTTTAAGTGTTCTGAGCATGTTTAAAGTAGGATAACCTAAGCTGTAGTGTTTGGTAGGTCAGGTGTATTGAAAGCATTTTTGGGGATGTGTGTGTGTGTGTGTTTGTGTGTGTGTGTGTGTGTGTGTGTGTGTGTGTGTGTGTGTGCGCGCGCGTTGGGGATTGAAACTAGAGACATTCTATCTCCAAGCTCTACAGCCCTTTTTAATTTTTGCTTTCAGGGTCCTACTACATTGCTGAGAGTCTCAGTAAGTTGCTGAGGCTTGTCTTGAATCTGTGATTTTCCTGTCTCAGACTCCCAAGTACTGGGATTACAGGCATGCACTACCATGCCTGTCTTGAAAGCATTTTCAATTTATGCTGTTTTCAATTTATGGTTTATTGGGATGTAATCCCATTGTAAATCAAGGAGCATATGTATCAACATGCAAAGAAGAGAGCAAGATATGTTCTCTATCTTTAAGGCACTCATAGGTTAGTGGAGGACACATACATAAAAACAATTATGAAGGAACATGATACATGAAATGATAGAAATAAGTAGAGGAAAACCTGAAGGTTAGATACTTTATGGAAAAACTGAAGTTTAGATACTGTCTTAGCATTTTCATGGCTATAATCTAAAAGATTGACCATGCAGCATAGAGGAAGGAAGATTTATTTGCACATGGTTTCCTTGGAGATTTTTGGTTAAGTCCATGTGAGGCCCAGGAAGCAGAGAGGGAGAACACATCATGGAGGCTGGAGCAGGATGAGCAAGTGATGGGAGGAGGAGCCATAGATAATCTCTAAGCCACAACCTCAGGGACCCACCTTCTCCGGCCACACCCTACTGGCCCAGGCCACCACCCAGAAAAATCCATTACAATAGATTTATTCACTGCTGAGATTATAATCAAACCCTGCTTCCAACATTGCTACCTTGTTTCCATGAGGGCTAAGGGGGACATTCAGTTTCCAAATCATTATAGATACCTTATTCAATGTTGGAGTATAGGGTAGGGAGAGAGAGATAGTTTCCTAGAGGAAGTGATATTTGAGTTGGGTCATAAGGAGTCAGTAGATTTTGACCCAGGAAAAGGGTCAGAATGGAAAGGGAGGTCAGAATTCAAAAAGGTGAAAGGGACGAATGGAAAAAGACATTTTAGGCTTAGGGAATCTTTTGGGGGAGGTGGTAGCCAGTGAAAAACAGGGACCAGGTTCTGGAAGACCTATGTGGTTACCAGGTTACAGAGATTTGATCCTGTCATTTGAATGGTGAGGAGGGCCTTAGATGGATTAGAGCAAAGGTAGAGGAGATTAAGAGGAGGCAATAGTGTGTGTGTATGTGAATGCATAAACATATATATATGTAAAATATATATTGATATTCTATATTGCTCTGCCACACTAGAGCCAGTAGGACTTGGCTATTCATTTGAATATGGGGAGTGTGGGAGAGAGGAAAATCAGGTATATCTAACATTACATGTAAGTTACCTCTGTGAGATTTGTGGTGGGTATCTGCTGGGAATTGAAATGTATCCCCCAAAAAAGATATGTTGAGGTACTAACTTCTCATACTGGTGAATATGACTTTATTTAATCAAGTTAAGATCAGGTAGTCCCTGATCCAATATGACTGTTGTCCTTATAAGAGGAGGAAATAGACATAGGGAGGAGAATGGCATGTGAAGACACGGAGGCATACAGGGGGAAGACAGCCCTGGAAAACAGAGATTGGAGTGACATATCTATACGCCAAGGAATTCCAAAGATCGCTGGCCATCACCAGAAGCTCAGAAAGAGGCATGGAATTGAGGTTCTATTAGAGAAATTCCTGAGAGGAATTCTAACCCCCAGAACTATGAGAGAATCAATTTCTTTTTTAAAATTTATTGGTACATTGTAATTATACATCACAGTGAGGGTCAGAGTGATAGAGATATACATACACACAGTATTCCATTGTTTTTCCCTCTGGGTCCCTCCCTGCTCCCCCTTCCCATAGATGATATTTACAGTGATACAGATAACTTCATATATGAACAAAGGATTAGTCGAATTGTTTCCATCATTAGATCTCTCCCTTCTCCTCCCCACCTCCCTCCCCAAATCCCCTTCCACTGTTCTACTAGTGTTTCCCCTGATTTATCTGAGGTCCTCTTTGTTTCCCAGTTTCTCTCTAGCTTCCACATTTGAGTGAAAACATAAGACCCTTCACCTTCTGTGACTGGCTAATCTCACTTAGCATAATATTCTCGAGTTTCGTCCATTTTCCTACAAATGACATAATTGTGTTATTTTTATGACTGAATAAAATTCCATTGTGTGTATATAACATAATTTAGGAATCCATTCATCTATTAAAGGACACTATATGAACCAGCCATACAACTCTTGTGGATCTTCCCGAAGAAATTGAAGTCAGATTATTATAGGGATGCATGCATTTCCATGTTTATAGCAGCATTCTCAGCAGCCAAACTATGGAACCAGCCTAGGTGTCCATCAATATCTTTTTTGTTTGTTTGATTATTTATTTATACTGGATATTGAACCCAGGGGCATTATACCTCTAAGATAAAAGCCCAGCCCTATTTTATTTTTTATTTTAAAATAGGGTCTTACTAAGTTGCTAAGGCTGGCTGTGAACCTGCAATCCTTCTGTCTCAGCCTCCCAAGTACTTGGATTACGAGCATGTGCCACCATGCCCAGCTCTGTTGTTTTAATCTACCCAGTTTGTGGTACTTTGTTGTGGCAACCCTAGAAAACTAATATAGTGTCCAATGAGCAGTGTCTATACAAACCCAAGAACCAACTTGGAAAATATACTTCTAAGCAAGGGTGGGCATAGAATGAGGCTCATTATTGCTTTCCTAAAGGAGCCTTTTTTTTTTTTTTTTTTTTTGCGGTACCAGGGATTGAACACAGGGGCGTTCTACCTCCGCGCTACACCCCTGGCCCTATTTTTTAATACTTTTTTTTTTGAAACCGGGTCTCACGAAGTTGCGGAGGGCCTCACTAGGTAGAGAGAGAGAGAGAGAAAGACAGGGAGAGAGAGAGAGAGAGAGAGAGAGAGAGAGAGAGCTGAGGCTGACCTCGAACCTGGATCCTCCGGTCTCCGCCTCCCAAAGTACTGGGATTACAAGCGTCGCCACTACGCCCGGCCTAAAGGAGCCTTTTTAGACAGACATTTTCCTCCTAATCTTTCCTATCTCTGCTTTCATGAAATTTTAATGCCACAGATATACTATGGATTTGCTTATGTACTATATTTGTACATAAGTATATGTGTGTTCATATACATAAGTATATGTGTGGTCATACACATACATAAGTATATGTGTTCTGTAGAAAGGAAAAAAGAGTAAGAGTCATTTCTTCCCCAACTCCTGAACCAATTTTTCTCTTCTCAGGGGCAATATTGCCCCACTGAGAAAAAATGTTCTAGGTAAATATGTTTGGCTTTTACTTGGGAAGAAGTGGGAGCCCTGGAAGTTATTTGTGAAAGGATTGGTATTGCAATGTTGATGTTGGTTCCTCTAATAATTTGTCAGATCCTTTCTTCTGCAGAAATTAAAGGATTATCAATCACTCATATTCACATGGAAAAGCATTATGATATCTCTCACAACAGGGTCATAAACAAGATTTAGAAACTAAAGTCTGGCTTCCAGAAGAACCACGCAGGCCCCCTTCTGTTCTCCAAAAGCTGAGAGCTCAGAATTTGCTTTGCAGCGCCCCTTGTGAATAGAAGCAGACCTTAGCCCAGATCCAGGGCAGGGGCCAGCTAGTATCTGACATCTCAGGACAGAGTTTACATTCTGAGATGGCATACCTGCACAACCGGTGGCTTGGCTATGGTGGGAGAGTAAGGTCTTGCTCCTGTCTTTTAAAAATAAGGATGAAAGTGTGTGTGCATGTATGTGGGGGCAGAGAGTGGCTGAAGTCTCTCGGCAATTGTATCTGACTCTCTTGTTCTTATTGACTCTACTGACTCTGTTGTTCTACATGAAGGTCAGGGTTTTTCTCTCATGATATCACAGACTAGGCATAACAAAGCCCACACTCACAGGAATGCTCAGGATGAAAACTGAAGCAGAGATAGATCAGTTTAGCACTCAGAGTCAGGGACAACACTGCCTTTTCTTTTAGTGTGACTGAGTAACCACTGGTTCTCCCCGAAGCCCAAATGCCATGGATTACTGTGACTCATTGGCCCATGTTTTCCTTATCCCCTGAGAAGACATTGAAAGAACTCACCATCATCATTGCAATTTCAGTTCGTGAAAGCTTGGGGGAGATGATAGTATTAGTAATCATGCCAGAGAGGAGAATAGGGAGGGTCATTACCTAACAAACTTTTCTCTGGAAGATTAGAGTAGATTTAATCTTTGTGAAATGCCCAGCAGGCCGAATGACCACTCAGAGAAAGGGGTGGACCTTGAAGTGGGCAAGTTGCTTTTCTCCAACAACCCAGCAGGCTGGAAGGATTCACAGGCACCCCTGGGCTTTGTGGTCCACCGTTGCCATTTTCTTCCAGCATCGGCTGAGGACTGCTGTGGGTTGGGAAGGAAATGGTGGTGATGTACACAGGCCACATGAACCAGAGGTCTTTGGGAAGGAAAGTCCCTTTCTTTGGTTGGAGTTCACAACAATGGGTCACAGAAAGCCACTGTGCATCCTTCTCTTTTATGTCCATTGAGACTTTTTTATATAGAGAAAAAAGGAAAAGTTTTAAGAAACAAAAATGTTTCTGTTCAGTCTTTCTTTTTCATTTGAGTCTACCTATAATTGTGAGAGAAAGAGGTTGATTTGCAAAGTTATTAAGAAGAAAACAGTTTGTAGAAAGATATTGTGTTCCAAAGGGCATGTGTCATGACATGAGAAAGGGCTTGGGAGGTATCGAGAATGTAAAGAGGACCAATTTGGCTTCAGCTGGCTCTTTCTTCTTGTTCCTTTCTCCATCATCCTCCATAGAGAAGTATAGAGAAAGAAGAGAGCAGTCAGCTGTCCACCCCGGGCCAGCTGCATAGTTCTATTGGGCCAACTCTGCTTGGCCTTGAGATGTGTCCCTGTAAGCATGAAGTGGCAGGGGACAGAACACACCTGTGGCAGAGAGGAAACCCACCTTCTAAAAACTACTTGGAGCATGTGGAATGTAAGAAGTGCTTGACAACAGGGACTTGATAATGAAAGGGAAGAAAATCTAGATAATTGGATAGAAATACCTGTTTTGAGTTTAAAAAAAAAATCTATAGGAACAAACACTTTGGGGAAAGGGGCTGAAGCCATGAATCCTGGACAAGTGAGGGCAGGGCAGAGTATTCGGGCCAGTCATACTCTGTACTTTCAAAGAAACATGACACAAAGCACAAAGACAGTGTATTTTCACCAATGCTATCTGGTTTATCATAACATCAGGAACATCGTTGAGAAGCAAAAATGATATTCTGTATCAAAAGCATGGGCAGTTTCCTCCTCTTTGCTTCAGTGTGCTGGGGCATACTGCCTACATTAATGTCTTAATCCTGTTGTGGTGGCAAACATCCCTCCTTAGCTCTCTGCACCATCTGCCACCACCAACAGATGCCCAATTTCCAAAGATCAATAAAAAGGCAAAGGTTCCAAAAAAGCTCACTTTCAGTCATTTCATGGATTAGAAACCAGACACCTCTGTTGTGTTCAAAAAGCAAAAGTTAGCCATTAAAGTTAAAGAGCTAGAAGGCCAGGAAAAGTAGATGGAAAAGGATTTAAATGGGAAAAACAACAGAAGTTTCTGCTTTCACAGAAAGATCAGGCTCTGCCAGTCAACTCCCATCCCTGAAGGCTGCTGGCCCAGCTCAGGCTCAACACTGATACATTGGGTCTTTCAGGACAAAGCAGCACTGTCCTTGTGAGCCGTGCTCCCTGCCAGCCAGCTGGGAGTTGCCCAGCTCAAGGCCACTGGGCAGACAGACAAGGCTCTATGAAAAGATGTGTCTGGATGGACCTTGCTTCACTGTGTCAGGCTGGCTGGATCTTTCCAGTGAAATGGAAGTCAAGGAACCATGAAGCAACAGAAGAGTTTCATGGCAAGCTGAGTCTACCCCTTTATCCCCAACCAGCAAGCTAGGTCTAACCTCCAAAGTGAACCTTGTGAACTTAAGCAAATTGCTTAATTCCTCCAGATCTCAGTTAGCTCTTCTATAAAATGAGCTTGTGGCCATTTACTCTGCCTGGGTTATTAGGAAGGTCAAGGAAGGCAGGTTTGGGTAGCTATTAAAGACATTTTCCTAATGTGATGCCAGGAGTGTGTGCAGATGAGGCTCTCTGCCTGCACACCTCTTCTTCCTGAGCTGCAGGCCTGCAATACCTTTAACAGGAGGCAAGCCCTAATGTTTAATGAGATACAATCTAAAGTGTAAATACTCCAGGAGAAGATGTGCAATGAGAGATTTACACCTAGGGGTGAGTGACTGAATCAGAGGTATCTTGGGGAACCAGGTTTGTGTGTGAGAGAGAGAGAGCTATCGAGTGAGAGTGAGCAAGCGAGCTTCTGAAGTTGGCCCACGGATGGGAGAGGCAGGTGCATGGGAAGGCTGAGGAAAAGGGGAAGGCAAGAACCTTAGGATAAACTATATTAATTTTACACTTTGGCTGGGACCTGATCCCACCATTCAGACTTTTCTTCAGAGGTATGGATTGAAATCAATTAAGGAAGAAGAAAGACACATTTACCCCATCCTGCTTGTTAAGCAGTTTTATGCCAAGTTAAGAGATGCCTTATTAAATTCTAGCAAACACCTGGCCCATGGGCAGGGAGTGACATTCTCAACACTAAATCTATGTCACTGGTTGTTACCCTTGTTTTGCTCATTAGGACTCCCCCAGAAAAATAACTTCAGTATAGTTATTCCCCAGATCCTTCTTGCCTGATGATCCTGCGTTCGTGTAATCTAGAGCTTCTTAATCCATGTGCTGCCTTGCACGGATGAAGGCTACATTCATGCAAAACTGTGACCTCTCAGCCCTCTGAGCAGTTCTGGGGGCCTGGGGCAGAGCTGTTGCTGACTGCAAGAAGCTCACTCTTTATTATCCTGGTCTCATGTGCCACAATGTGAAAGAAAGTTGGAAAACATTATCCTAAGTCATTTTCTATAATAGCTAAAGAATATTTCCTAAACGCAAATCCTACTTAGTCATTTCTTTCATGACTGCTTATTTTCTATACAACAAAGTGTAGACTTCTCAGGGTGGCAGCTGTGAACAAGGCCTGTGTGATTCAGGCTCCCGCTTTACTCCTCAGCCCTGTCTTCTGGTCACCTCAAGATGCTTGCCATTTCTCCAGTGCACATGCTAATCTTATCTCTCTTTCTTTTCCCCCATGGTGTCCCTTCTGCTTGAAATGCCCTTCCCCCCGCTCATTCTCATGGGTTTTTCCTCCCTTCCTTTGAAATTCATCTTCAGTCTCATTTCCCCTGATCTTCATGGGCTCTGCCAAACTTTCTTCTCCTGGAACAAGCCACTGCCTTGCATTTACCCGTCTTATAACACTTCTCTTACTGCTGTGATTATTTGCTGACCTGGCTGCTTTACTGCCTTATAATTAGCCCTGGGAGAACAGGCTCTGTATTTCATTCATCTTGTGTCTGGAAAATTCTAGGTGTTTAATAAGTACTTACTGGGGAATAATTGGTCCATCTATGGTGGTAAAAGAGAAGCTATCTGGTTACAAAATGAAAATAGATTGACAATGGTTAATAAAAATTATTGTTATTATTTACAATACTGGAAATTGAACTCAGGGCATCCTACGTGCTAGGCAAGCACTCTACCACTAAGCTACATCACCAGCCCCACAAAATTATTGATAAGCTCTATCATTTACTGGGAATCTACTGTGTGTTAAGAACTACTAGGAGGATTAACATGTCCATTTTGTCTACTTTGTAGTCTTCTTCTTTCGTGTTTTGTTTTTTGATACTGGGGATTGAACCCAGTGGACTTCTACCTCCAAACTACACTCCCAGCCCTTTTTATTTTGAAACAGTCTCACTAAGTTGCTATGGCTGGCCTGGAACCTGTGATCCTGCTGTCTCAGCTTCCTAGGTACTGGGATTATAAGCATGTGTCACCACACCCAGCTTGTAGTCTTCTTAATAACTATGAAGTAGAGCTGCTATCCTCAGTTTTTCAGGTGAGAAAATGAGGTTGAGAGAGACCCTGTGACTTTCCAAGTTCATATAATTTCTTAGCAGCAGAAATGAATTTCAGGCAAGTTATTTCTGACTCCAATGCTGGAGCCTTTTCTTCTCCACCATAATTTTTGAATGCATATTTAAATACATTTTGAATACATGTTCTTTACCTGGACACATTGATACTGCGATGACTAATTTAACATGTCAATTTGAATATACTAAAAAAAGTTCCCAGTGTATTTTTTGAGGGTATTTCCAAATAAAATTAGCACTTGACTCAGTGGACTCAGTGGACTGCCCTCTATCTCATATGGGTGGGCAACATCCAATCCATTGAAGGCCTGAATAGAATTGAAAGTCAGAAGAAAATGAATCCATCCCTTTTGCTGTCTTGCCTGCCTGATTGAGCTAGAACATTGGTCTTCTCTTAACTTTGGAGTGGGTCTGACACCATTAACTCTCCAGGTTCTTTAGTCCTTGGATTCAGATTGGAATTATATTACTGGAATTGTACTGTTGGCTCTCTTTGTTCTCCAGTATGTAGATGACAAATTATGGGACTTCTCAGTCTCCATGATCTTGTGAGATAATTCATCATGATAGATCTCTTCTACTGGCTCTGTTTCTCTTGTGAAACCTGACTAATACAAATATATATGCACACCTTGGTATATTTGCCCTCTGAATCCTACATATTTTTTGCCCACTTCCTATCTCTGCCCTACTCTGGCTAGCCAAGCCCCACTTGGAGCTTTGGCACCTGTGGATATAGTTCTGTATCCATCAGGATTCTTGCATCTATAATCTAAAGATTGACCATGTAACTTAGAGGGAAGAAGATTTATTTTCTTACAATTTCTGGTTCAGTCTATGTGAGGCCAGGGACAACGGATCTCAGGGGATGGCGACAGGAAGCAGAGAAAGGGAGAGTACATGGACTGGGCTCACATCATGGAGACTGGAAGCAAGAGAGTGAGCTGGGGGAAGAGGAACCATATATATTATCTCCAAGCCACCCCCCAGGGACCATCTCCTCCAGCCACACCCTACTGACCTATCAGGTACCACCCAGGTAAATCCATTCCAATGGATTTATCCACTTCTGGGATTACAGCCCTCATGACTCAATTATATCAACTTCAAACATTAATAAATGAACTGTTTAGGAGACATTTTATATCTAACACGTTCTAAAGCAGGCAGAGGGCTGGGGACTGATTGTCAACTATGTCTTATCCATAAGTCTCCTGCCAAGAATCTCTCATGGAAAAGCTGAGCATGGGCATTTTCAGAAATGGACACAAGAGGATAGAGCATTAGTGCAGCATTACCTGCACTAATGTAGGGTATGCTTTTGAGAATACCAAAACCGAACTGGAACAGAGAGCTGAATCGTGCCTCAAAGATGAAGGTAACAATGATGATGTTGTGGTGGTATGAGAGATGAGAGGATAGACTCTAGAGAGAGTTAAAAAAGTCAAAATTTTAAGATATTTAATTAGATATGAAGCCTTGGAGAGTCCTTAATGATTTGTTTTATAAACATATATAACTTAATATGTGTCAGGAGGGGCACAGGAACATTTATGACAATTTCTGCCTTTCAGGTACTCAAGAGTCCAGCAGAGAAGATGGCATTAAACACACATGCTGGGTTTGAAAGGTCAGAGAGGGGTGTTGACCATGGGAGGGGAGGTCAGAGGAAGCAAATCTGCCTAGAATTATGGGGTAAGTTGGGGAAGGTGTGGAGGGAAATCCTAGAAAGATCCATAGACAAAGGTGAAAATATTTGGTTGTGTATAAAAGGATGGCCAGTCTGTTTTAGACCCAGGGCAAAATTGAGAGCTTTTAAGAGACTGGGGAGAGTGAGGAGCTTGGTGCTGGGGGAATAGAATGGGGTGGGGGTCAGTGTAGAGAAAGGCCTGAGAGGGGGGTCGTGGGAAGGGCCTTTCATACCCATCTGTGGACTTTATCCTATGAGAAGTGATATCTCATTTAAGGATTTTATGGGGGAGCATGGAAGGTGCCATGGTCCAATTCATGCTTCCTCAGAAAGATAATGGGCCAGGTGTTGAGAGGCTGGATGTTAAGAGGCATCCCCTGAGGTCATGCCCATGGAATTCTAGTGGTTATTCCTTCAGGTATTGGCCTGGGGGGATGGGTTGTGGTGGAATAGGGAAATTCCCATTTTAGCTATATGGACTAGACAAATGGAGAGGGGGACAGATAAAGAGACAATCACCTGCTATGGAAAGCTTTCTGTATCTATCACCATCCTGCACAGCTCAACATCACTTCTCCTAAGAACTCTCTTCAATCCCTGTGACATTCATGGCTTTCTCCCTTATACCACCATGATGGGGAGAAGGAAAGCAATTTTTCCACATTAGGTAAATGAAAACAAAATTTTTGATTAGGAAAAAAGATAAGATATCCTTTAGTAAAAAGGAGTAAATTCTTTTCACTTATCCTAGGCAATCAAGACAAATCCATTTAGGTGAGACCAGTGTTCAAAAATAAGAAAAAGAAGTCATCTAAGATGAGAGTGTGGACCATACAGGTGGCAGATCACATGACAGCACCTGCGAGTCAGGGATGGTTCAGTTGCAGCAGGAGGTCAAGATATTAAATTACTCAATAAAACTTTTCTTTGCAGAGTACTGTTCTTTAAATTATTTATTTCTAGTTGGAGATATAACATTCATAAATATTCCATAAAAGGAAGTTAGCAGACACAATTCAAAGAAAATAGAATGGGTGGAGTTTCAACATCTAGTCAGATGTTAGTTGATTGCATATTTGTTGCTCTCACTAGGTTTTTAGCCTCTTAAGGATCAAGGGTCCTATATCCTCTCTCTTTCTTATAAAATGTAGGAGAGGTCTTTGCATAAAGCAGATACTTGCAAATGCTTCACGATTCTCCCAACCCCAATTTAACAATCGTAAACACAGTTTCTAAACACATCTAGGATTTGTCAGCATCTGCAAGCTGGTCCCCTGCCCCCCTCCCGTGGTGTGGATTTGTCACTGACAGATGGCTGCCTCGCCCAGGGCCTCATCTCTAGCCCCCTTGAATTCTGGTGGGGCTCTTCAGAAAACTGGCAATAGAACTAAGTGGAAGAGCCACCCAGACAAATGGAGACTGGGCCAAAAGGAAAATCAATCTTTTGTTAAGCCAGTGTGATTTTGGAAAGTTGCTTATTAGAGAAGTTAGTCTACCCTTATGAATACACAGTGATTTCTTTAAATATCTTTAATGGAGTCCTGTTTCACATATTCCCTATGGCCATGTAGCTTGACCAGAGGCAAAACTCCCCCTTCGGACTTGTCTTTGTCCTAATTAGTTCCGTTGTCATCATCTTGTCCTCATTGAGCCATTAGGACACATGAAAGCCCATGTTCTGAATGTCAGAGATAATTGCAGCCCCAGAGTGCCTCTGTGACAAAAGGCCATTGTATAACCGGCCATCATTCCATTCCTTCCCAGCACCTGCTCTGCCTCCCGCTCTCTTCTGGCTGGCCATGTGAGGAATTTTTTGTTTAAATTCACTGTCCATTCTTCTCCCCAGGTGGTTTTGCCTTTAAAATGCATTTGGTCTTTGAATTCTGACTGATCATAGTTTTTGCCAAAAGAATAATCATCTACGTGCAGCTCAGCTGGTCACTTCATTTCTCTGGCCTAGCTGAGGAAAGTATTATTATTAGACAATTTTTATTCTCTCTGAGGGGAAAGAGCAGCACAGATTTGTTCTTCTGTGCAGGTCTCAAAAGAAGGCGAAAAATATACTTTTTCTGGTGGCTTTGTGTCTGAACACCCACATGGTGGAGGAGGGAGCATCACTGCCCTGGATGGCGGGTTTATTGATGGATATCCTGTAGGAAAAGGCCTCTCCTGACACGGGTCTGCAGCTGGTGCCCTCCGCGAATCCCCAGAAAGTGTCCATTATGAGCTTTCACAGAAGGTTCCAGGAACCATAACAGCGGAGATGGTGGGGAAAATCTCCATATTCTTTACACATTCCTGCTGAGCTCCACCTCTGCAATGTGTCTTTTTTTTTCCTCTTTCCGTAATTATTACTTACACTTGAACACTACATTGTCTTTACAAAGAGTTTCCAAGTGTACCATTCCATGGGATTCTCGCAAGATCTTGGTGAAGTGAGTAGTACAGAAAATGCTACCCCCCATACACTGATATAAGAGGAAGCAGAGGAAAGATAAAGGATTATGCTCAATGTAACATGGTTTCCAAGATAGGGTGGTGACTAGAATCTCTTACACACTCTTCTCACCTCATGGTGTCGCTTCTCATCGAAAAAGAGATTAATGCTTTGGCTGTATGTTAGTTTCCTTTAAATGAAGTCCCCAAGCTCAGCAAAGAGAAAAATCACTTTCTAATCATTATGTTTCCATTCACAAACTGCAACTAGGTAAGCCCAAGGTGCTTCAGAATAATGCATATGTATTGCAATAAGAAGATGAAACTGGATAAGGCAAATGTCATTTTTTCCCTAATAGAATACACACAGAACTTTAGATGAACTAAAAAAATCTGGGGCTTGCTTTAAACCATAAGGGGGAGGTGGTGGACATAGCTGAAAGAAGTTTCGCCATTCACTGATCATTGTTGAAGGTGGGTCTTAGGTACATTGGGGTTATTATATTGCTTTCTGCACATTTAAAATATTTCTAAATTTTCAAAACAAAATGGTAAGTATATTAAGATGTATTTGCAGGTGAAGAAGCCCCTATCTTTGGAATCTTCTGGCAGAAGTAGCAGACTACTTGGTGAGGAAATTAAGAGAACACCAGATGCAAGGATTCCTATAACCACTAGCACCAAATGCTGAATGTCATTTCATTTTTATTTGGAGGAGAGAAACTTCCCCCTACTTAAGTGAGTAAAAGGGTGGTCAGTCCTAGCCCCTATAAAACTTTTTTTATATGTTTTTATTGGTGCATTGTAGTCTCACATCACAGTGAGTAACAGTTTGGTGTTAACATACATGCACACAGCTCTTGGTGTCCCTCCCCCCCGCTTCCCCCCATACATGTTGTACTAAGAATGATGTTGGTATAATCTCATATGTACACATTGTTTATGATAGTAATTTCATAGATTCACTTCTTTCGTGCCCTTCTCCTTCCCTTGTACCACTTTCCTTGCACAACTGAGGGTTCTCTGTTGTCATTGGAGTCCCTTTTGTGTCCCCACTACTCCCTAGGTTGCGCATATTAATGAAAACATATGCCCCTTCTTTTTTTGTGATTGGCTAATCTAACTTAACATAATGTTCTCCAGATCCTTTCATTTTCTTGCAAATGCTGTTTTTTGTTCTTCTTTATTGCTGAGTAGAATTCCATTGTGTGTATTTCCCATAATTTTGTAATCCATTCATCTGTTGATGGACATCTAGGTTGGTTCCATAAATTGGCCACTATGAATTGTGCTGCTATGAACATTGGGTATGCATATATTACTGTTGTTTTCTAGTTTCAATCCCTTTGGTATGACACCCAGTAATGGTATAGCCAGATCATATGGTGGATCCATTCCTAGTTTTCTGAGGAATCTCCACACTGATCTCCATAGTGGTTGAACTAGTTTGCAGTCCCACCAACAGTGTAGAAGAGTCCCAGTTTCCCCACATCCTCGCCAACATTTGTTGTTGTTTGACTTCTTAATGATTGCCATTCTAATTGGGATTAGATGAAATCTTAGAATAGTTTTGATTTGCATCTCCCTGATTGCTAATGATGTTGAACATTTTTTCATGTATCTATTGGCCATTTGTATCTTCTTTTTTTTTTTTTGAATGGACAAAACTGGGGAGTTGTGAATTTTTTTTAAACTTTTTATGTTCATTTATTGGTGCATTGTAATTATACATTTTGATATATGTTAGGGTATGAACATCATACATGCACACATTGCACATTTAGCCCTCCCTTCAATCCCACCCTATTCCCTCCTTTTGTGAAGTGTTTATTCATTTCAGTTGCCCACTTTTTGATCGGCTTATTTTTTTTTAGTGTAAAGTCTTTAAGTTCTTTGTATATCCTAGTTATTAGACCTCTGTCAGAGGGATAGCTTGCAAAGATCTTCTCCCATTCTGTAGGCTTTCTCTTTAAGCTCTTGATGGTTTCCTTTGATGAGCAGAAGCTTTGCAGTTTAATGCTATCCTACTTATTAATTCTTGTTTTAATTTCCTGTGCTTTGGAGGTCTTGTTGAGGAAGTTTCTACCTGTACCTATATGATGGAGTGTTGGACCTATGGCTTCTTCTAATAATTTCACAGTCTCTGGTCTAACTTCCAAGTCTTTGATCCATCTCGAGTTGACTCTTGTGCAGGGTGAGAGGTAAGGATTCAGCTCCATTTTTCTACAGATAGATAACCAGTTTTCCCAGCACCATTTGTTGAAAAGACTGTCCTTTCTCCAATGTATGTGTTTGGCACCTTTGTCGAAAGTCAATTGGCTATAAGTTTGTGGATTTGTTTCTGTATCTTCTATTCTGTTCCACTGGTCTATGTGTCTGTTTTTGTGCCAATACCATACTGATTTTATTACTATAGCTCTGTAGTATAATTTGAAGTCAGGGATTGTGATGCGTCCTGCATGGTTCTTATTGCTGAGAATTGCTTTGGCTAGTCTGGGTCTTTTGTTTCTCCATATGAAATTAATGACTGATTCTTCTAGATCTTCAAAAAATGAGGCTGATATTTTGATAGGGATTGCATTGACTCTATAGATCATTTTTGGCAGGATGGCCATTTTGATAATATTTATTCTGCCTATCCAAGAGCAGGGGAGATTTTTCCATCTTCTAAGATCTTCAATTTCTTTCTTCAGTGTTCTATAGTTTTCATTGTAGAGGTCTTTTAAGTCTTTGGTTAAGTTTATTCCTAGGTATTTGGTTTTGAAGTTATTGTGAATGGAATTGTTTTCTGGATTTCTTTTTCAGTGGATTCATGGTTGGCATATATGAAAGCTACTGAATTTTTTAGGTTGATCTTGTATCCTGCTACTTTGCTGAATTTGTTAATCAACTCTAGTAGATTTTTGGTTGAGTTCTTGGGTCTTCTAGGTATAGGATCATATCGTCTACAAATAAAGACAATTTTAATTCTTCTTTTTCTATTTGAATTCCTTGATATCCTTCTCTTGTCTTATTGCTCTGGCAAGAGTTTCAAAGACTATGTTGAAAAGGAGTGGTGATAGTGGGCATCCTTGTGTTGTTCCTGATTTTAAGGGGAATTCTGGCAGTTTTTCCCCATTCAATATGATGTTGGCTTTGGGTTTCTGATATATTGACTTAATGATGTTGAGGTATGTTCCTTCTATTTCGATTTTCTGTAGAGTTCTTAATATGAATGGATGTTGAATTTTGTCAAATGCTTTTTCTGCATCTATTGAAATGATCATGTGATTCTTGTTTTTAGTTCAATTTATGTGGTGGATAACATGTATTGTTTTGCATAAGTTGAACCAGCCTTGCTTTCCTGGGATGAAACCAACTTGGTTATGGTGTATGATTTTCTCAATATGGTTTTGAATGCGTATGGCTAGTATTTTATTTAGAATTTTTGCGTCTATGTTCATTAATGATATTGGTCTGTAATTTTCTTTCTTTGAGGTATCTTTATTTGGCTTTGGTATGTGATGTTGACCTTGTAAAAAGAGTTTGGAAGAATTCCATCTCTTTCAATTTCATGGACTAGCTTGTGAAGTATTGGTTTCAGTTCGTCTGTGAAGGTTTTGTAAAATTCGGCTGGAAAACCATCTGGACCTGGGCTTTTCTTTGATGGAAGACTTTTTTATTGCTGTTTCTATCTCTGTGCTTGCATTGGTTGATTCTTTTTTTCTATATCCTCTTGGTTCAATGTAGGTGGGTTGTATGTGTCTAGAAATCTTTCGACCTCTTCCATGTTTTCCATTTTATTGGAATATAAGTTTTCAAAGTATTTTCTTATGATCCACTGGATTTCTCCACTATCTGTGGTGATATACCCTTTTTCATTTCTGATTTTGGTAATTTGAGTTGATTCTCTCCTTCTTTTGGCTAGGTTAACAAGTGGTTTGTCAACCTTGTTAATCTTCTCTAAGAACCAGCTTCTTGTTTTGTTGATTCTTTGTATTTTTTTTTATTCTCTATTTCATTAATTTCTGCTCTGATTTTAGTTATCTCTTGCCTTCTACTGGCTTTGGGCTGTGACTGTTCCTGTTTTTCATGATCCTTGAGGTGTGTCATTAGGTTATTTATTTGGATGTCTTCTGTTTTTCTTATGTAGGCACTCAGTGCTATAAATTTTCCTCTTAACACCACTTTCAAGGTGTCCCACAGATTTTGATATGTCATGTCTCTATTTTCATTTAATTCCAGGATTTTTTTATTTCTCCCCTTATTTCTTTTCTGATCCAGTCCTCGTTCAGGAGTGTATTGTTCAGTTTCCATGTACTTATGTGACTACCTTTTGTCTTCCTGTTGTTAATATCCAGTTTCAATTCATTGTGATCTGAGAAGATGCAGGAAATTATATCACATTTCTTGAATTTGCTGGTGTTTGCTTTGTGACCCAGTATGTGGTCTATTTTGGAGAATGTTCCATGGGAACCTGAGAAAAATGTGTATTCATGTGTTGTTGGTTGAAATAATCTGTATGTGTCTATTAGATCCATTTGGTCTATAGTTTTCTTTAGGTCTGAAGAATCTTTATTCATCTTTTGTCTGGAGGATCGATCTAGTAGTGTGAGTGGCGTGTTAAAGTCTCCCAATATTATTTTGTTTGGGTCTATTTGGGACCTGATGTCCCTAAGACTTTGTTTTATGAATGTGGGTGTGCCCACATTTAGCACATACATGTTTACTATTATTATATCTTCTTGTTGGATTGTTCCTTTTATTAGTAAGAAGTGACCCTCTTTGTCTCTTCTGATGTGTTTTAGCTTAAAGTCTGTTTTGTCTTATATAAGCGTTGCTACCCCTGCTTGTTTTCGATCTCTGTTTGCATGGTATATCTTTTTCCATCCTTTTACCTTTAGTGTATAAGTATCATTGGCTAGAAGGTGAGTTTCTTGTAAACAGCATATAGTTGGGTTATGCTTTTTGATCCACATTGCCAGTCTGTGACTTTTAATTAGGGAGTTGAGTCCTTTGACATTCAATGTTATTATGGAGATATGATTTTTGTTTCCTATCATTTTGAGTTCTATTTTCTATTTGCTATAGCAATAAATCTCTTTGTTTATTTGCCTACCTGGTGGAGTCACCTCTCACGTGGTTCTGAGAATTGCTTGTTTTTCCTTCTTTGTGGTTTATTTCTTTTAGGATTTTTCTAGTGTTGGCTTGGTCCTCATGAATTCTTTAAATGTTTATTTATCATGGAACATTTTTATTTCTTCATCAATTTTAAATGATAGCTTTGCTGGATATATCAGTCTTGGGTGGAAGTTGTTTTCTTCCAGGTTCCGGAGTACTTCATACCAATCCTTCCTGGCATTCCTGATTTGGGTTGAGAAGTCTGGGGTGATTTTTGTTGTTTTTCCCCTGTATGTCACCTGCTCTTTTGTTCTTGCTGCTTTTAGGATTCTTTCTTTGACCTCTATGTTAGTCATTTTAATTATTATGTGGCAAGGGGAGGCCCTTCTTTGTTCTTGTCTTAGCGGTGTTCTATATGTCTCCTGTATGTGAACATCCGATTCTTTTTCTATGTTGGGAAAATTCTCTGAAATTATTATTATTTTTTTTTTTGTGGTACCAGGGATTGAACCCAGGGGTGTTCTACCTCCGCGCTACACCCAGCCCTATTTTTTTTTTTTGCGGTACTGTGGATTGAACGCAGGGGCATTCTACCTCTGCGCTACGCCCCTGGCACTATTTTTTTATACCTTATTTTGAGACCGGGTCTCACGAAGTTGCGGAGGGTCTCACCAAGTAGAGAGAGAGAGACAGGGAGAGAGAGAGAGAGAGAGAGAGAGAGTGCGCACGTGCAAGCTGAGGCTGGCCATGAACCCGGATCCTCCGGTCTCCGCCTCCCAAAGTACTGGGATTAGAAGCGTGCGCCACCACGCCCGGCTCCCAGCCCTATTTTTTTATACTTTATTTTGAAACTGGGTCTCATGAAGTTGTGGAGGGCCTCGCTAGGTAGAGAGAGAGAGAGAGACAGGGAGAGAGAGATAGAGAGCTGAGGCTGGCCGTGAACCCGGATCCTCCAGTCTCCGCCTCCCAAAGTTCTGGGATTACAAGCGTGTGCCACCATGCCCAGCTTGAAGTTATTTCTTTGAAGAGGTTTCTTATACCCTTGGTCTGTGCTTCTAAACCTCCTTCAATGCCTTTTATCCTTAGATTAGGATGTCTTGCATTGTTCTGTATTTCTTGAATGGCCAGGGTGTGTTGTTGTAATATCTTCTGTATATCATTGACTGTGTTCTCAGTTTTGAATGAGCTGTCTTCCAGGAGAGATACCCTATTTTCCATGTGATCAAGCCTACTATAGTTGGTTTCTATTGCAATTTTTAATTTGTTTATTGACTCCTTCATTTCGTTCAGTTTCTTTCTTATTCTTCCTTAGAGTCTCAACTTCCTCCTTCATCTCCTCTATGCTTTCTTTGAGGCCTTTCATCATCCTGAAGATCAAAATTTGGAATTCTCCATCTTGCATTTCCTGCAGGTCAGAGTCAGTAATCTCAGTTGTTGATGCATTGTGGGTGTTTCTTGTTTCCTCACTGTTCCTCATTCTTGTATTTTCGGTGTTTTCCATTTTGTGTTTCTGTTGCCTCTGCATCATCTTCCTTTCTGTGTATGAGACCTCTTGATGGTCCCTGTAGTCCCAATTGGGTCAGTACGCTGCAGGCTGTGGATCCCTCTTGTCAGGTTGGCTGGGGCATGGTATTGTGTGTGTGGGGTACACAAGCTCTGGAGCTCGGGTGTTGGCATGTGAGGAGCACTTTGAGGCGCGGTGTTGGGTACGGGCACTGAGTGCAGGTGACGGTGCTGGAAGGTGTCCTGTTTCTGAGGCACGGGTGCTGGGGGTCGACCGGGCCCCAAGGGATGCACATGTGCTCTGCATCTTGGGCAATGTTGCCAGAGGATGCCCGGGCTCTGATGCACTGTGCTGAGGATTTCGCATGGGCCGGTGGGGGTGCGGGCTCCGGGTATTGAGTAGCGGTGCCTAGGGGTGCACAGGCTTTGAGGCATGTTACAGAGTATTGTGTGTGGGTCCCAGGGAGGAATGTGTGCTCCTAGATCTCAGGTGGCAGCACCAGGGTGTGCCCTGACTCAGAGACACCCCGGAGAGTCGCGCAGGTCTTGGGTGGTGGTGCCGGAGGTTATCTGGGCTCTAAAGTGCGGCACAGAGGCTCACAGAGGGGAAAGAGGTGCAGGCTCTGGGTCTCAGGTGGCTGCACTGGTGTCCGAGGCAGAGCACTGAAAGCTGCCTGGGATGCACAGGAGGTCACCGGGGTCTGAGGCCGGGCATGGAGGACCACCCGGGTCGCGCAGTGTGGTGCTGGGGTCTGAGGCATGGCACGGATGGCTGCCTCAGTCATGCAGAAGGATTCTGGGGTCTGAGGCCGGGCGTGGAGGGTCATCCTGGTAGCGTTGGAGGGTGCAGGAGTCTGAGGTCAGGTGTGGAGGGTCTCCCTGGTTGTGCTGGAGGGTGTGGGAGTCCGAGGTGGGACACAGGGGTCCAAGGCCAGGCATGGAGGGCCGCCGGGTTCACCCTAGAGGCCGCTGCAGTCCGGGCCTGAGCACAGGGGCCACTGGGGTGACGCAGAAGGATGCCGGGGTCCGGGGCCAGGCTCAGGGGCCACCGGGGTGAGGCAGGAGGAGGTTGGGGTCCAGGGCTGGGTGCAGGGGCTGTTGAGCCACGAGGGAGGACGCCAGAGTCTGGGGCCTGGCACAGTGGCCGCTGAGGTGATGCGGGAGGACGCCGAGGTCTGGGGTGGGGCACAGAGGCCGCCGGGGTGACGCGGGAGGATGCCGGGGTCCGATACCTGGCACAGGGGCTGCTGGTGTGATGCGGTAGGATGCCAAGGTCCGGGGCTGGGCACAAGGGCTATCAGGGTGACGCGGTAGGATGCCGAGCTCCTGGGTGGGGCGCAGAGGCCACCGGGGTGACACGGGAGGATGCCGGGGTCCTGTACCTGGCGCAGGGGCCGCTGGGGTGATGCAGGAGGATGCTGAGGTCCGGGCCGGGCACAGAGGCCTCCGGGTTGTGAAAGTTTTTAAGTTGCGCCAAGACGTTTCAATGAGCTGATTGTGGCGCATATTTATTTGAAAGGTACACACATGCAAAAGGGGCCATGAGGGGTCCAGCCCTGAGAACTTTTACTCTTGAGATAAGTCCAAAATGCCCTATGGGGAGAAATACTTTGAAGGGAAAAGAAAAGCCCCTATGAATGTGGAAGTGAAGAAGATGGGGCCCATTAATAGGTCATATTTGAGTAATAGGAAGGGCAGAAGCCTGGGCAGGGCTCTGGGGGCTATGACCAGAGGTGAAGGTGGAGACACCATGGGAAGGAAGCCCTGCGCCACCAGCCTTAACTACCAGTGACCTTGAAAGATGCCACTACCTCCAGACACAGAAGCTCGGAGCTCCCAGTGCCAGCTCTGCCAGACAGGACTAAGCCACTTTAACAAATTGCTTATCCCTTTGGGAAAACACAGGTTGGCAATCTCTGTGCAGATGTTCTTATGTGGCTCCATGCAAGTCTGATAGACACCAGGGATGAGAGGCTGCAGCCTGAAAAAGCAACATTCTGAGGTCCTATGAGTTCTTGTTTAAACCCTGTTCTGGAATCTAAAAGGATTCATACAGCAACATCCCCACATTATGTTCTGAGAAGCTCTGGATTTACACAGATGAGGAGAGCTCTCAATGTTAGCTCAGCAGGTTAAGAGGTGAGATGTAAATCAAAAACCATTCAAGCCTATTTCATTTACGTTTTTCTCAAATGTATTTTCCCTTGTAACTTAAACCAGTGAGAACATTATTTATTACCTTTTCCCCCCAAAAAAATTAGCTTTAATTTAATTAAATAGTCACATTAGAAACACAGCTTCTGGTTTCCTACTTGCACAGTGACATTTTGTGGGAAGTAGAACTGCAGAAAAAAGCCTCCGAATACTCTTAGGGAGGCTTTGGCGTCCAGGTGCCTAGGCCCAGACAGATGCCAGACTTGTCAGCAGTAAACTCTGTCTCTCCACTGATTACATGCAAAGAGCCTTATATGCATCCACACCTGTTATGTCCTGCCATCATCAAGTAGCCTGGGATTGTCTCTAGTGAGCCTTAATGCCCCCATTTAGAAGATAGAATAATGAAGTCTTAGAGAGGCAGCAGTCAGCCAAGAGCCTATTTCTCCGGCTCCCGGTCACACCAGGAGGCATTCTGCTGTTCCAGTGTGCAGACAGTTATCCTCTCCTGCCTCTTTCCCTGCAGACTTCCTCTCTAGCAAATCCATCTTCTTATTCCCCTTCTTGGTTACCAGAGGATGACACAGAGACCACTGCCGCAAATGAATAACTTTGGAACCCCGGCATCACCACATCGTCAGTACAACCACCACACTCATGGAAGCTGTGCTGAGCTTTACATCACAGGGCTGAGTGTTCTCTAAAGGCCAAGCATGGTGACTGGGGAGCAATCCACTATGCATCCTGCAGAGACTCTGTGAACTCACTCCTCCATTCTAGACAGACAGTATTTTACTAGGGCACCGTTCTAACGTAACATGTCAGAGCCAGTCTGCTTTTAGGGAAGCATTTCAGAGAGAAAAACAAAAACAAAAAAAGAATGAATAAGAAGGCTTGCACATTATCTTGGGGTTCCATGTTCAAACTTTGGCTCTAATACTTAACAACTTCGTGACCTTGGGTGAGTTACTCTTTCTGAGTCTCAGTTGTCACAACTATAAGAAATTAAAAGGAAGCCCAGTGCAATGGCTCATACTTGTAATCCCAGAAGTTAAGAGGATCACAGGTTTGCAGCCAGCCTCAGCAACTTAGCAAGACCCTGCTTCCAAACAAGAAGTTAAATAGGGCTGGGGATATAGCTCAGAGGTAGAATGCCCCTGGGTTTAATCCCCAGTAAGTAAGTAAAGAAAGAAAGAAAGAAAGAAAGAAGATTAAAAGGATAGTAAGAACCTTCATAGCGTTGTTTAGGTACTCAAAAAGGGCAGTACATGTGAAAATGCCTAGGAAAACATAATAATAAAGATAGTAGCAACTATCACAAGCTTCTATCTATCATCTATCGAGTGTGTGTGTGTGTGTGTGTGTGTGTGTGTGTGTGTGTGTGTTTATGTGTGTATTTTGTACTGGGGATTGAACAAGGGCATTGTACCTCTAGGTTATACCCCCAACCCTATTTTAGTTTATTTTTATTTTGAAACAGGGTCTCACTAAGTTGTTGAGGGTCTCGCTAAGTTGCTAAGGCTACCTGAACCTGCAACCCTGTCTCAACCTCCCTGGTACTGGGATTATAGACATGTGCCACCACACCCAGCTTTATATTTTTGAAGAAGTCAGAAGTTGGAATGGTTTCTCTCACTCTTCCTTTAGGAGACTGAGGCAACCTGAATTAAATAAAAACAGAAATATTTTTTGGGGGGGATGTCAAAATCATAATAGGCAAAAGCTGGGTGTGGTGGCACATGCCTATAATCCTAATACTTGGGAGGCTGAGACTGGAGGATCACAGATTCAAGGATAGCCTCAGCAGTCTAGTGAAACAGCAACCTTGTGAGACCCTGTTTCAAAACAAAAAATAAAAAAGGGCTGGGGATATAGCTCAGAGGTGGAATGCCCCGGGGTTCAGTCCTCAGTACCCAAAAAATAAAAAAGCCTACCAGGCTCAGAGCTGAATGTTGTTACAATGATCACATAAACCTTCATTGTAAAACAAATGCAACATGAGGGAATAAGAACCCTTTGAAAGGTAAGGAGATATTGAAAACAACAACAAAGCATCATTGCTTAGTGCTATAAAAACAGAAGTCTGGAATTTGGTTTAAGTCAGTTGGTTTAAAAAAGTTGTCTCCATTCCTATCCTATGAGAATGATCTAGTGCAAGCCCAGTTCTAAGGGAAAAATGTGCATGGAAAGCAGCTGACTCCCTCCGATCCTAGCATAGAGAAAACTTGGCTTATGGAAAGAAGAGTAAATAGACTTGGTCACTGCAGGGCCCTTGGCATTGAGTGAAGACCATAGAGGGACAAGAGCAGAGAGAGCCCTGTAGCTGGACACACTTCCTCATACTACCTCTACACAGCATTTTACACACATGAAACATGATAAAGCCACTGTGATACTTATCTCACACCAGGGTCATACACATATTGACTGAGCACCTTTTATGCCCCAAACACTATTCTATATTTGTGGAAGGAGGGAAGAATAGTGCCAGCACCATCCTGATTTTTATAAACTACACAGTCTGGTAGAACAATAATTGTAATTTGGGGCTAGGGTAAACATAAATGTGAGGCTGTTGCTAAAAAAAGAATTGAGAAGAAAAACTTCTTTTGGAAGTGGTTCATCTTAGGAATCATTAGTGATGGAGCTTAGAGTTGAACTTAGGGGGCACATTCTGCTAGAGGCACAGTTCTCTCAAATTATGCTGTGCTATATATCATGGAGAGGGTAAAGAAGTTGTCTCCTCATTGTCTGTCATGCCAATGTGTCTCCACTCACTTGGTTGATTTATGGAAGGCCTAGTCTGTGCTAGTCATTAGTAAATGCTCTCCAGGGACCTCAGTCTAGGAATAAGAGAGCAATCTACAATTTGGTGTGTTTGGTGTGATTGTCATGGGTGAAGGGGTGGCTGTAGGAAACTAGAGAAAGAGAATAGTTGATTGAACCTTGTCCTGTGGGTGCACTGCATTAGAATAAAACACATACTGGGGGAAGGGACTGTTTTTGGCAAAGGGAGTTAGCCCCTACCTCAATCTGCAAATAAGAGTAGTCCTGCCCCTTTCCACCCTATCTGCAGCAAAATTGCCAGGGGTAGCAGAAGGGTAAGTAGTTGGCGAGAAAAGAGTCTAACATGCAAGAAGAAGTCAAGAATGATCTAATTAAGCCAAATTGTGAAATTTGGACTTTGTCCTAGAGGAATATAGGAAACTAGCAAGGTGGGTGGGAGGGAGGAGACAGAAGAAGACTGAGTTGGAAGGGTCTCTGTTGAGGTGGAGGACGGGAGCTTTAACATTAGACAGATCAGAGTCTCTGTCTTTGCTATGCTACTTATAGGCTATGTGACCACTGAACCTCAATTTTCCCCCTCTATAAAATGAAGATAAAAGTAGTACTTCCCAATAAGGCTAGTGTGAGGATTAATGAGATAACACAAATACAAATAAGGTTCTCAGTGCAGTGCTTAACACAGTTAAGTAGTTGATAAATAATAGATGAAAAAATGAGCTTGAGTTTCCACAACCTCAGCAACAGCTTTCTGTACACCCACATTTTGCTGTCAAACTTCTTAGAGTAATTCTCTTAGCTCGAGATTCTGGCTTCCTTCTCTAATATATGCTTTGTCTTCCCAATTAGAAGTTAAAAATAAAAGGGGGCAGTCACCCTGCTATATTCTATTTCTGCTTAAGACTGAGATAAGGTGGGAATGTTTTCAGTCCAGCTAGATCTAAGAGGAAGAAAAACGTGAGGAAGCAGAGCTTGGGCAAAGGGACAGCTCTTTCCCTTCTTCACCTGACACTGTGTAAAACATGGCCCTGGCTCTTTGTGAGCAACCATCAATGCTGGCTGGGATGGCCATTGGGCTGGGAGAGTTTGGAGGCTGCAAGCTCAAAAGTGGGCCAAGAAAAAGGTTCACAGGTGAGATCTACCTGTTTTAGATTAAAAAGAAATCTCTGAGGGCAACTATGGAATGCACAACTTTCATGTTTAATACTCACCATTTCCAGTTTCTAGCATGGTCTTTCCGGATCAAAGTAACCCCTTCATCCTTTGCCACACACATCCGCACTTCTTGTGTCTCAGTGACCTTAGGGGGAACCTCTCCAGTGAATGGCTCATACCAGCTGATACCTTCAGTCTATGGCTTGCCCTGGCTCTGTGGAGTATCTGTATAATAATAGTTTAATGACATGTTAGGAGCAAAGAAAAGTGAGTTTATAAGTGGATAGTCACTTTACCTTCCCCTTCTCTGGAACTCATTGTGATTCATAAAAACCAGGAGGTGTTCCTGTTCATACCAAGAATTGGTGAGAGTCCAAAAGATTAGGGTTCTATTCCAGATAAATGGAGTGTCCTTGAAAACACTGAGCAATGAAATTGAAGGGGAGGAAGAAAAAGTTCAGTAAAGTCCAGTAAATGTGTACTGATGAGTTAGACTGGGTACAACACCTTCTCATTCCTGGCTGGCTGTTTTTGAGATTTCTCTCTATATGCATTCCTGTCTCCAGCTCAATTATTTATTTTGCTTGACCATTCTTAAAAGTTAATTGTTTCATCTCAAGTTTTTTCACTTGGTCTCATACTATTTTTATGTGCTATCCTGGGCTGCATTTTGTATAACAGTGATGCTCACCCAATAGCAAAGAGGTAGAAAACCCAACATGAGGGAGAGTTGTGGGATTATTTTAAGGAACTATAAGATGGTGCTGTAGCTTAACCACTTAGCAAATATGGCTGAGCATTGGATTGGGAATCAGGTTGAGATACAAAGGTAAACTGGGCTTGGTGGCACATGCTTGTAATCCCAGTACTTGGGAGGCAGAGACAGGAGGATCTGGGTTCGCAGCCAGCCTCAGCTACTTAGTGAGGTCCTCCGCAACTTAGTGAGACCCTGTTTCCAAATAAAGAATAAAAAATAGGGCTGGGGATGGAGCTCAGAGGTAGAATGCCCCTGGGTTCAATCCCCAGTACCACAAAAAAAGAAAAAGAAAAAGAAAAAGAGATACAAAAGTGTGGGATCCAGATGACTTTGGCATTTAGAGACTTAAAAGTGTCTGAGCATAGTAGATGTGGCCAATAGCCCTAGGGCATCTCTTTGAAAGAATTAATGGATGGCTGGGTAGGGAGAGAATGTACCTAGGATCATGATTTGTGGGTGCAGTGCTTAGAGGCAAAATCAGCCAAAGGAAAAGCTAGGAAGGTGTCCATCCACTTCCAGTCTGTGGACCTGTGTGTGATTACCCTGAAGAGAGGAGCCCCCAAGCACAAGTTGAGGAGGCAGTTTCCATGGAGACCAGGGGCATGGAGGGAAGACTGGGAGTGGGCAGGGAGGGAAGAGGGGGTATTTTGGTGATACAGCCCAGGTGGAGACTTCCTGTGAGTGGCTGACTGAAGTGGACCATTGCTCACCTGATTAGTGAGCTCAGTCTCAAAGGGGACACAACACCAGCTGAAGTTGAGAGACAGTGGCTCTTGCCCCCTGCTGCTCTCATGTGGTAGCAGTAGAACTGGAGAGGTGCCGTGTGAAGTGGCTTCATGGGAAGTACACATCAGTGAGGAGGACAGGACTGCTTCTGGACACACGTGACCACCTCCAGGAATTTCCAACGTAACTCAAGAGACCCTGTAAGGTATGGTGAAGGCTGACATTTTGGGGGAGTGAGGGAGTAGGGCAAGAAGCCAGGGACTTTGTAACTTATTGTTACTTCAAAGTGATTTGTTGGTATGATGATGGTAGAATGTAAGCAAATTTAGGTTACAGATATGGGTAGGAAGTGTTCCATAAAGAAATAATATGTAGTTTGGCCAAACATTGAGACAAGAAGCCCTGCCGCCACCCTCTTTTTATTTATTTATTTATTTTTTTGCTTTTTGTCTTGTTTTCATTCCAATCATCTCTTCTCTAGAAACTTCCATGCTAGAAAATAAAAATATTTCCTTAATTTCCCTTTCAATCTCATCAATTCAATTTGTTTCACACCTGCACAATTTTGTTTCTCTCTTTTTTTCTTTTTTTCAATTGCATATTTTAAATCACTGGTTGGTTTTGTTTTGTTTGACCAAATTATTAGCACTGAGTTACCTTACAGGATTCCTGTGCAAATACTATATAAACATTTATAATAGATTGCTACTGAAGTCCCAGGTAGCATTTATCATCCCCAGACATGCTCCCTTTGCAGTTGTGAGGATTGCAAGAGGCAATTTCAACATAAAACAAATGGACCAAAGTTTAAAAATGGATCAAGGAGCCCAGACTCAAGGCTTGTGCTTCATCTCACACAGAGCTATGTGAGCCTGCATATGGTACAACCTGAACTTCAGTTTCTCCATCTGCAGCCTGGGGCTAATAATAGTCTCCATGTCATAATGTCACTGTGAGGATTAAAGGAGAGACTACGATCATAGCATGTGGCACTAGTGGACACATAGGAAGGCTCAATGATGTCTCTTAATGAAGAAGGAAGCAGTTACATTACAGTCCTGTGCTCTAGGTATAGGATTTCATCTCCTAAAGTCAGGATGGTAGTAAAATTCATTATAAATCAAAACTGGGTGGGGAGATATATTATGTTCCCTTGTGGATTATACTAATGAATTCTAGTTTCTGTCCTTGGTCAGGATGGTCTTTTGTAGTTAACCAACATTTTAAAAGAAGTCATGGGAGAATTTAATGCTTTGAATAGTTTCAATCCAGTGGCATCATATTATGTTCTCGAAATGGATAGAATCTGTTGGATTAAGTTGTACTCCATAGCCTTCTAGTGATCTTTGGAATCAAGAGCTCCTGTGCTGTAGTTGAAATAGGATGGGCTTGTAGCCAAACACAATTTCTGGCATCAAGTCCTGGCTCCATGATATACCATTTTACCTGGGACATATTTAAAACCTCTCTGAGCCTCACTCTTCTGCACACAGAGACTGCGTTGCCTGTTGCCTTCCAGGGTACTTTGAAAAGGCCTTATCACAGTTGCCGATCTATGGCATATGCTGTGTACATCTTGGTTTCCAATCACTTTACTTCTATAATTTAAATTCTAAGCCAAACATTATACTAATATAAGTTAATCAGGTGCTAGAATATGAAAGCAAGTTGCATTGTGATGTTCTAAGAGGACACTGGTGAATTTGGGTTTTCTTTATAGCCTAATAAATTACCAGGAACTAAGTCCCTTTAAGACCTCCAGGCAGTCAGTGATAATGCACCATATTATCTTGCTTCACGTGGCCATCATTTGAAGGAAGAAGTACTATTTGATGAGTTGTTTTGGATAGTGAAGTTCTCGTGTATTGAAGAATAACTATTTATTGAACAACTTCTTTGTGCCATTCACTGCTGACTGATTTCCATGAAATAGTGTTGGTTTTCACAACAACCTTGGATTCAGAGTCTCTTTTGTTGTTTATAAAGTATATACTTTGGGGAAAATCATTTAACCTTTCTCATCTCCAGTGGTCTCATCACTATATAATAACCCTACTTTATGTGTTGTGAACACCAAATGAGATAATGCCCACTGCTTATAAATTGTCAAGTGCTAAGTAAATGTTAGCTATAGTTATGAATAAAATGAACTCTAAGGAACAGAAATTTGCCTTCTTTTGATATCTCTGAAAGCCCCTTGTCCTAGTCATTTATTGGGTGCTGACTGTTCCGGATGTTTCTTGGGGGCTTTCATTTCCTGGCAGAGGTTCTGGGTTTCAGCAGCAAACTTCTTTGTAACTTTATAACTTCCTGTGCCTTAGAGTTGTCAACTTTAAGTCACAGTACATATGGAACAAGAAGTTCAGGGAAGAGCAACATGCAGCAATCGTAACTCTCACACAGGAGCCTGTTATAGGAAGACCTGTGACCACCACATCAAAGCCCCAAGTCTTTCATTTTTAATAAAAATGATTTTTTAGAAAAATATCTACAAGGTAGCATCTCTTCTCTGCCTCATCCCTTCATGATCATGAAGACAAAAATAAACACCCTTTCTCTTGAATGTGATGTTTTTCCAGTTTTTTATTTATTCGAGAAAATTGTCCTCCAAAGCACTTCGATCAAACCTCCTTTTGTATTTTCCCTCCATGATGTCTGCTCAGCCAGGAAACTGGCATGCCACTGCAAATTGCTCATAACTAAAGAATCAGAACTCTTGCTATAGCTTATTTTCTTTCATCCACTTTTTGGTGCTTTCAACATCCTGGCATTGATGGCATGAGAGGTGAACTTTTTTCTTTCTCAGCTTTGGGATAAAATATGCTTTACCTAAAGCATGCTCTGAGCGCTTCTCTTTGTACCTTTGAGATGGAAAGAAAGAGCCGAAAACAGACTGACAGACCCACCAGGCACACTCTTGGCTTACAGGGAGTGAGCTGGTGCCTTACTGATTGTGCTGTCAGGTCTGCTATCATCCTAACACATGGGTGGGGAGTGGCTCTGGCTTCCTCTAGGAATGGATCTGTGGGGTTACTACAAACTCATGAAGCAGTGAGTCAGCTGACATGGCTATAACAGCCAGGGTCTTCTTTGACTATTTCTTGCTCTCAATGGTCATCACCCCAAAGTCTGAGTACTTCTTCCTTGGAAATGTGTCTTGGATCCACCCTACTTCTCTAGTTCTAGTTTTCTTCTGGTTTGGTCTTGCTTATGTCATGACTGAATAACTACAAAGGCCGCCACTGTATCTATTTCACCAGTATCTCCCTCTTTTATTTTCTTTGTGGTGCTGGGGATGGAACCCAGGGCCTCACATGCTAGGTGAGTGCTCTACCACTGAGCCACACACCCAGTCCCAATCTCTCGCTTTTCTAATCTGCTTTGGACATGTACCTTCAAGAGAACACTCTAGAAACATGACTTCTCATTCCTGCTCCAGGGCTTGCATCTTTCCATAATCAATTATATTGAATCTACAGTCCTCTGCCTCACGTTTAAGGGCTCTTCTGGTGAAGAGGGCTCACTTCTGCTAAAAAATTAAGGTCCTGTTTTGGGTTCCAATCTTGGCTTTACCAAATCTTGGTTCTGCTTCTTTTGGTCATCTCCCCTCTTTGAATCTCAACTTCTACATTTATAACATGAAGATTGTAATAGATACATTGTCTAGCTCCCTAGTTCACAATGATCTATTTCTCTAAGAATCATAATATTCCTCTCTCCCTACTTCCCTTCCTGTCTTTCCTTCTTCCTTCCTCCTTCCTTCCTTCCCTCCCTCTCACCCTTGCTCTTTTATTCTCTCTTCTTTCCTCCTTTCCCTCCCTCCCTTCCTTTCTCCTTCCCTCCCTCCCTCCCTCCCTTCTTCCCTCCCTTCCTTCCTTCCTTCCTTCCTTCCTTCCTCTACATTTCAATTTGATATTTAAGAAAAATCAAGGAATAAGGAAGTGAATTACCTACTTTCTTGAGTCATATAGAGTCTATCTTCCCTCATGTCTATAAATTCTTATTTAAAAGCAATCATGTCCCCCAAGCAAGGTTCAGATATCAGAGACCTCCATCCAGAGTTGTGTTCTGAGGATGCGGGTTTGAGGGAGGGGGGACCAGCAGAGGAACTTGCACTGGAGGACAAATAGGGAAGATGGCATGGCATGTTGATGATAGAATGAACAGATCCAGTAGTTATCAGGGAGGGGAGGGTCTTCCCTGAATCATTTATAGATGCCTTAGGGTACAAGACTTAAGTTTGTAGCTTTAAGGAGATTATTTAGCTATTAGTAGATATTTTAAAGCTATTACTGAGGTATAATTATTCAGAATTTCTTGAGCTTTTTAAGTGTCAGTTTTTAGCATAACATTCTAAGGGCAAGAGATGGGCAAACATTTAGTCTTGGTGGAATCAGAAAACAAGGTTTAATTAGATACCCAAATTACAATATTTGGCCTGTGGAATTATTTTTTAAAGACCCAAAGCTCTGTCTTTACTAGGGTTAAGTCTATCTCCTGATTTTTATTCTCCCAGCCTTTTCCTGCTGGATTCTTCCTAATCCTGGGAAATGGAAACTCCATTTTTCTAGTTGTTCAGGTTTGTAACTCTACAGCCATCTTTGACACTATTTCCCCTCATACCTAACATTCGATTTACTGCAATCTTGTTGTCTATACCTTCAAAATATGCCCAAACACTGAGCCCTTCTTATCACTTCCAGTTATAGCATGTTCATGTTATCCATTATCTCCTTTACAATGGATTTTTTTTTTGCAGTACCGGGGATTGAACCCAGGGGCGTTCTACCTCCGTGCTACACTCCCGGCCCTATTTTTTTATACTTTATTTTGAAACTGGGTCTCACGAAGTTGCGGAGGGCCTCACTAAGTAGAGAGAGAGAGAGGGAGAGAGACAGGGAGAGAGAGAGAGAGAGAGCTGAGGCTGGCCGTGAACCAGGATCCTCCGGTCTCTGCCTCCCAAAGTACTGGGATTACAAGCGTGTGCCACCACACCCGGCTCCAATGGATTGTTTTGTCTTTTAAGAACCAGGTCTTCCTGGTTCTGTCTTGACCTCTTTCCTCTTTTTTTTTTTTTTTTGGTGGTACTACTGGGGATGGAACCCAGGGGCATTTTACCTCCAAACTACACACCCAGCCCCTTTTATTTTTTATTTTGAAACAGGGTCTTGCTAGTTTACTGACAGTCTTGCTACATTGCTAAACTTGTCCTTGAACCTGTAATCCTCCTGTCTCAGCCTCCTACATACTGGGATTACAGACATGCACCACCATGCCCAGGTTCCTAACTCTATTCTAAATAGTGATTTTGTTAAAGCTTAAATCAGATCTCATCCCTTGAATGGCTTTGCATCATGAAGAAAAGCTGGTGTCCTTACAAGCGTCCACAAGCCCTTCATTCCATGCAACTGATTCTGTTACTCTCTGACCTTATCTTACAATATGTCCTCCTCATGCATCTATCCCAGCCAATGGCTTCTTTGCTGTTCCTTTACATGCAGAGATGTGTATCTACCATATCTGACCCTCCCTATTTTTGTTCTCTGCTTTTTCTTAGTAGAATAAATACAACACTGTCTAATATATTATGTATCTTAATTATTTTCCACATTCATTATCAGCCATCTCCTATATAATATAAGCTTCATGAGAACGTATCCATTTTATTTTCTGCTATATCTCTAGCATATAGAGATCGAGAGATATCTGGCATATAGTAGGCAATTGATAAGTATTTGTTGAATGAATGAATGAATTGGTAGCAACCAATCTTTGCTTTCTTCTTTCCTTGGGAAATAACATTGAATTACCTGAATAATTCTAAGGTAAATCCTGCCTCAAATTTGCAGGACTGTTGGGTTGAAACATTGCATTTAGATAAAGAAAGCCAGGATTGATCATACACTAACATTTAAAATGGCCCTCACTTCCCAGTCTTGCCACTGGATGGAGTGGTGCAGATGAAGTGTCAATTGCTAACAGACATAAAGAATAGAAAACTGTGACTGACTCATGAGCTCACTTAACTTCTGCTCTTTGTTATCCGAGAGGAGCATCTAGAAAGCACACTGTCAATGAAAAGACACTGGATCCCCTAGCTTAATCCTACTGCTACTTATCATAGCAAGGCAGGAGAAAGAGATGGAAGAGAAGCATGATTTTTACTATCCATGTCATATTCTTGGAATCACAAATGACAAAGCTGTTTAATATTTCTGATTCCTGAATTCAACAGAGAAAAAGTTGGTCCACTTCTGTGAAGCTGGTACAGACGGTGAGCAGCAAAATATGGGTTTGGGCCAACTCAGTGAAAACATTTGTGAAAGACAGAGAAAAATACTTGTGGACAAAGAAAAAGAGCGCTGGGATGGCAAATAATTGAAATATCTGAACATGTAAAAGAGTAAAGAAGTACCAAGAAAAGTGAATCATGAAGAAGAAAAGGGAATAAGAAATGGACCAAGTATATACATTTAGGTTTGCTGTATTCATTAAAAAACTAATACTAGATAAAGTTCACTCTAGAATACCCTGTTTCTCCCTCAGTGATCACCACCATAGCGCGCACACAAACACACACACACACACACACACACACACACACACACACCTCTTCATTTTTCTTATCCGAATTATTTAAGGCATGGATCTCTTGACATCCATCCCATGAAACCTTTCTTCAATCCACCCTGTCATCCTTTCAGCACTGCCTCTGATACTTGCCTCCTCTAAATTTCTACAAGACTTGCATATCTCTTGTGGACTTTCAATCTGTGCCTGACTTATTCTGGAACACAGATCTGTGTCTAGTTAGTCTTTCTGTGTTTCATAGTGACTATGTCAATGCATGCTCTGTATACATTCATTGAATGAATGAGTGAATAACTGGGAGCATTTTCTTAAAGTACTAAAATAAAATTATAATAATTTATTATTAATCATAGGTATGCATATGGTGCAATGAAGCAATACTGAGAAAACAGTTTGAAAATATTGTACCCTCTAATAAAGTTATACTGTGTGCAAAAGAAAGGAACACAATATCCACGGTAAAGATGAAAGAGTAACAGAAACCGAAAATCTAGAGTAAACTGAGGCTTGGGGAAAATGCTAAGACCTACAAAGACCTTTCACCTATATTCAGATCAAGAAGAAAAGCAAAGGGTGGTGAGTCTTCTGCACCTAATGTTCACAGATGACAAGTGAGTACCTGTCTTCTATTTTACTCCTACTTTCTGAACCAAGGAGAATTGTCCTGAAAAGTGTTGAATGGTCTTTTGTCAATTTGGAGATGAAATTTAGTGTAAGGGGGTATTTATCTACTTGTAGGCACAGATGAGTGGCACCTCAAGGCCTTGGAAAGAATTTATAAATGGATAGGAAATTCCTTAATCTTTGAAGAATTATGAAGAACAGCAATGGCATTAGAAGATCGGAATGGAACATGTAATTGCTCAATTTTTCAGAAAAGTAGAAATAGATTCTGGAAACTATAGGTCAAAAAACATAAGGTTGATCTTATTAGCAATATCTTCACCATCCTAATCTTACATCCTTATCCCAAATGGTGGTGAGAACATATGAAATATCCAGATCATTTACCTGTTATCTGTTTTTTTTTCTAGTCATATGTTTCAAATTCACTTCAAACTCATGTCCCAAACTGAACTTCTGTTTTCATCCTTTGTCTCTTGTCTAGGTCTGCCCCTCACACAACCTAGTAAGTCCCATTGCTTTCCATTTGATTGCTCATGCCAGATTCGGGTGTTATCCTTGAATCTGGCCTCTTACTCCTACTTCACATCATTCTTTATTAATACTTAAGTATTCTGAGCTATCACCTGCCTCCCTGCCTCTACAGCCAGTAGGGACTGCTGAGTAACCTACCAGAGTATACGGACTTACTTCTATGTGTTCAGAACTCTAAAGAGCTCAGACTTTCTGAACTAGAATAATCAATATCTAGAATTGCTTGTATAGTTCTAACTGAGATAGAATGATTAGAACCTCTCTGTGTTGGGCTAGGTGGAGACACTCAGTTCTCACTGATGGAAGAGGTCATTGTTCTCAAACCCAGAGGTAGGTGGGCCTTTTAGTGTACAAGGCAGAGAAATAACTCCATGTCAAGATTCTTGGTCCTTCTGGAGATGAGAATGTTTTTGTTTGTGGGTGTGTATATATGTGTATGTATTTGGTACTGGGGATTGAACCCAGTGGCATTCTACCTTCAAGCTACACCCCTGGCCCTTTTCGTTTTTTTATTTTAAACTTGGTCTTGCTAAGTTGCTGAGGTTGGCCTCAAACCTCTGATTTTCCTGTCCCACCCTTCCAAGTACTGGGATTCCAAGTGTGTGCCACCATGCCTGACTTGGGACTATATTTTGAAATGAAAAAAAAAAATGAGTATGATGTGTTATTAATAAGAGGTTGTGTTATTAATTTATTTATAATATAACTTTCATTTATAATTTGTTATAACAAGTATAATTTATAACAATCTTTATAATCTTATTATAAATAAAAATATAGGTAGAATTCCACTGGATTCAATCTCCAGTACCAAATACACACATATACAAACATCCACAAACAAAAACAAACAAAAAAGTAGCCCCACAATAAATAAATGAGATGATGTGTTATTTTTAAAAGCTTCTGTTTTTACTTTATGGTATCCCCATAAATATAATTTAGAGCCTTGACACAACCTCTAAGACTCTGCACAATATGATCTCAAAGACCCTACTGAGGCCAAAGTTGAGGAAACTGAGAGATGTATAATGTGGGTGTCTAAAAATGATAGGGCCAGGAGATTGAAAGAGTTTATAATTTTAAGTTCTCAAGATGGAAAAAAATCTGTGTTTTTGTTTCTCAGTTTCCCTAAGTTTGGTTATTTTCTCTTGTTATAATTTTTTTTTACATTTGATTTTTTTTAACTTTTTATGTTCATTTATTGGTGCATTGTAAATTATAATTATACATTTGATATATGTCAGGGTATGAACATCATACATGCACACATTGCACATTTAGCCCTCCCTCCAGAAGACATTTCCACTCAAGATATCCCCCAAAACAATAAAATACTTGGGAATAAACCTAACCAAGGAGGTAAAAGACCTCTACAAGGAAAACTACAAAACATTGAAAAAAGAAATTGAAGAAGATCTTGGAAGATGGAAAGATCTCCCATGCTCTTGGGTAGGCAGAATAAATATCATCAAAATGGCCATTCTCC
>PVJS01008104.1:0-54150 GCA_004027185.1 Glis glis | reverse complement strand
AATCCCCGGTACCGAAAAAAAAAAAAAAAAAAGAAAGAAAAAATAGCAAATAAACATTCTGGAAATGAAAAGGGAACTAAACCAATGGATTAGTAACAAGCAGATAAAAGCAAAAAGAGAATTAATAGTGTAGCATATAGGTCAAAGGAAAGAATATAGGCTGGGCATGAGCAATCTATAGTCTACAGGTAAAATCTGGCCCACTGCTTGTTTTGTGTAAATAAAGTTTTATTGGAATACAGCCATGTTCATTCATTTATATATGATCTATGGGTTCAAGAGTTTGAATTTGGGTAAGGCAGCTAGAAGGCAAAATTTAAGGAGAAACTCTCAGGTTCATGCAATTGCAAACTTCATACACACAACCTTAAGAATATCTTCTTAAAATTAAGAAGCTCTACCTCTGCTGCCCCATTCCTGTCTTGGCCTTGGAAGGGGGCCTAAGAGGGTCTTCAAAGTGTTAAATCTATGAAGCTGTTCATTTTTGCTGTATTATTTATACTTGTTTACTTGATGCATGTGCTTTCTTTTTAAGAAGTGCTCTCAGACTAAATCAGGTTGAAGAAGAAGTGATAATGAATGTCAGAAGCGTTTTGAACTCAATAATGAAAATGCTCCTTACAAAGCAAGTGGGATGAAGACAACAATGCCTACATTAGGAAAGCGGCTGAAGCATTTATAAGTGAGCTAAGTAAGCATCTATGTTAAAGAGCAGCACACATACCCATTTTACACCTGGGTATAAAGTATTCAAAAAGCTGTTTCCAGGTACCCCAGATCACCTGTATAAGAATGTCACTTGCCCCAACACTACTCTATTCAGTCATCCCTTGATATCCACAGGGAAATGGTTCCAGGACCTCCCACATATTCCAAAATACAGAGAAGCTCAAGTTCCTATAGAAAATCACACACAAGTCTAGTAGTTCTAGGAGTTATAATTTTATTATTCTAAGAATGTCCTAGAAATTTTTATATTTGAAAACTGGAAAAGGAGTTGTAGATACAGCGCCTGGTATTCAAGCAACAGCTCTCTCCATCTTTTCATCTCCCTTAAAGTACAGTCATCGCTTTGAATCCATGGTGAGTTGGTTTCAGGACCTTCTCAGATACCAAAATCTTGCAGGTGCTCAAGCACCTTATATAACATAGCATAGCGTGTACATATAATGTATGCACATCCTCCCATATCCTTTAAATCATCTCTAGATTAGTTATAATATCTGAAATAATGTAAATAAATGATATGCAAATAGTTGCTAACCTGTATTTTTTAGGGAATAATGACAAGAAAATAAAGTCTGAATCTGTGGGTATTCAGTATAGACACAATTTTTTTCAAATATTTCCAAACTATGGTTAGTTGAATTTATAGGTGTGAAACACATGGATACAGAGGACCTGCTGCATAATCATAAAAATAATTGAAATACATAAACAAGGAAAAATGAGTCAATATCACAAACATAATGCCCTGCAAAAAAAAAGAAACATAACATGATATGGTTATCATGTCACTTATTTAAAATTCAAAAATTATGGAATCAAGGGAATGGACAAGAAGTATAATCAAAAAGGTATACAATGTAGATTTCTGTTGTTCTTATAGTAGTTTATTTCTTAATGTGGGTGAATATCACACACACATTTACTTTTTAATTGTTCATTAAACTCTATTTATGAACTTTTCTGCATAAACTTTGAAAGAAAAGAGAAAGATAAAATTCTAACTAGAAATTCGCTGAACAAATAATAGTTCTTTCATTTAACTAAAGACTTTCCATTGCATTTGAGAAGTCCCATGTTTATTATGACACCAAATTGACCAATAAAATGTTATTGACCAAGGTTCCACAGACATATACATTTGTGAACCAAAAGAACTCATGTGGTGGCCTGTTGGAAAGGTCATTATGATAAGTGAGAAAAAAAATCAAATTTTATTATAGAAAATGTTCACAAAAATCGAGAACATAGTTGCCATGGTCTGTATATTTGCTTTCCCCTGGCATTTCTAGATTGCGATCTTCACCCCTGAGGATGTGCAGGATTAATGTGGAGCCTTTTGGGGGTGATCAGGCCATGGAGGTGGGGTCCTCATAAATGGGAGTAGAGCTGATATGAAAGAGGCCCAGTGGAGACCCATTTTACCTCTCCACCATATACGGACATGGAGAAAAGACAACCATTTGTGAAGCAGAAAGTGGGCCCTCAGTGGGCACTGTGTCTGCCACTGCCTTGAGCTAGCACTTTCAGCCTCCAGAACTGTGAGCAATAAAATTCTGTCATTTATAAGCCATCTGGTGTATGGTGTTTTAATATAGCTTCCCACATGGCTTAAGACAATAGTTTAATAAAAATTCATGTATTCATGTATCACTTACCTGGCTTCAACATTTATCAGTTTACCCATCCAGTTTTACCCACTCCCCTCTAATTCTTTTAATGGAAATTTTAAAATAAAACCCAGAGATGGCATTTCATCTATAACTACCTCTGCAACTCATTTTAATAAATAAAACCAAAAATTTTAACATTACCACTGTGTTACTATGATCATACCAACTGAAGTACCAGTAATTCCTTAACATCATGAATTCAAGCTCAGTGGCCCTTGATTATGTCAACAGTTATTTTTGTGGTTGTTTTCTTTGTGTTAGGATCTGCATTCATCTGTTTTCTGCACTGTAAGAGAATTCCTCAGATTGGATAAGTTATACACAATGTAAGTTCATTTGGCTCATGAATCTGGAGGCTGGGAAGTCCAACTATATGGTGCCAACTTCTGGCAAGGGTTTCCATAGCAGAAGACATAGCAGAAGAGGGAGCAAACACACAAGATAGAGAGAAAAATTGGTCTTAAATTATTCTTTTTTATCAGGATCCCACTCCCACAACAAGGAATCTATGAGCTCTCATAACCTACTTGCCCTTTAAAAGTCTCCCCTCTTAATCCTGTTCATTGGTGATTAGATTTTAACATAAATTTTGGAGGGGACAGTCAACACACAGTGAGATCTAAATAAGGTCTAAACATTGCATTTGTTCAATGAGCCTCTTACATAGGTTCTGTTCTCTGGCAACCCACTTCCTCCCTCTTTTGTAAATGTCATTGATCAGTTGAAGAAACCAGGTCACTTGCCACACATTCTGGATTTAGCTGATTGTTTCCTTGCAGTGTTAATCACTTTTCCCTTGGACTGTTTTCTACTTTCTTTTTGGAAGTATACAAACTTAACTTCCAACCTTAATACATTAGTGTCCCATGTGCAAAAACAATTTGGTAGCATCAACTTACTAGAGTATATCTGAGAACTTGATACCCTAAACGAATAAAAGATCATTTTCAAAAACACTCGTTTAGCTGACAAAAAGAAAGTCAAAACCAACTATTGATGCAATAATAATTGCGTTACTATATACCTAAATCTAATTATAAAAAAGACTTAAAGATGAATGGAATTTTAACTCATTATTTTGAAGGTAATGAACTCTTTTCCAATTAACTATTATTTCTAAACCTTAAATCAACCTTCCCTGTGCACTCAGGAAAGTCTCATTTGCAGCCCAAATCTCTTATTTTATAGACAGAGTGTTTCATTTGTGAGCACTTAATGTGTCTTCATTGCATGCATGGGATACCCATTTTAAATAAACTTGGAAGCAAGATTAACACAAGTTTTTAAATGATAAATCAACAAACATTTAAATTAATAATATTAAGACTTTTGTGTTAGTGACATGAATAGCACAGTTTGAGAATATTCACCAACTTATTTATATTAGGCCTAATAATGAATATCATAAGTTGTGGTCAGGTCCCCTAAAGCAGTTGTTTATTTCATTTACTCTTTATTGACAATGAATCATAGATTTTAACAAATATAAGTCATCTTAAATGAGTTTTTGTGGTTTTTTTCTACCCTATAACTCTAGATATTTGGATGAAACCTCAACCTGGAAATTATTTAGGAGATTTCATATTGAACATCATGCCCTGTGCACTAAAAGATACTACTAAACTGATGAGTGGAAAACATTCAAAAGCATTGGAATGATCGGGTTAAGGACATGGTGGTAAACAGATTTCTAATTCTCTTTTATTTTTATATTTAGTTATGGAAAATGTTGTTTTCATGTTTGTTGAAGCATTTAATTTTTTAACATATCATATAATGTGTCATTCGTCTATTTATCTGACAAGTGGAGAAGAAATGTGAGGGTTGAAAAAGAATCACATTGTTGGCAACTGAGTAATAGGCATCCATTTGGACTTCTTAAGAGATCCTGTCGTCTTATAATCAATTTTAACATCTTGTTGCCATGAAAGTAATATATTTAGACTACTTAAGTTACTAAATGTATTTTTGAGATATGTCACAAAGCAAAATTGACTGCAATCAGAGCAATAGACTTTAATCTTACTAAACCTATTTTTGAAACATGTCACAGAGAAGAAGTGCCTGAAATCAGAGCAACAAGACCTTAATCTTTTATTGGTTCTATGAATCTTTAATAAAAAAAATAATCCTATCCTTCATTTGAAAAACCCCCAGAATCAATTTCTCCTTGACAACTAGTATATTTTAGAGGGGAAAAAATTGAGTCTTGTTCTCATCTGTAGCCTATATCTCCACATAGCAATCTGCAGTCACATTCAGTGGTCATATTACCCACAAGTTTTTTTATTTATTTGAACAATTAATCAAGATGGAGCATATTGCCAGTTATCAGCTGATTCAAAGCAATATTTGTTTGACATTTAAATGCATACTTTTTATTGCATATCAAAACCCTACTTGTGACAAATATATTGATTGCTACTTGTTATAGATCAAAACACTTTTATCAATCATAGATTTTTATTTATTTATTTATCTTTTTTTTGTGGTACCGGAGATTGAACCCAGGGGCGTTCTACCTCCGTGCTACACCCCCGGCCCTATTTTTTATACTTTATTTTGAAACCGGGTCTCACGAGGTTGTGGAGGGCCTCACTAAGTAGAGAGAGAGAGAGACAGGGAGAGATTGAGAGAGAGAGAGAGAGAGAGAGAGCTGAGGCTGGCCGCAAACCCAGATCCTCTGGTCTCCGCCTCCCAAAGTACTGGGATTACAAGCGTGTGCCACCACGCCCGGCTAATCATAGATTTTTTAAAAAATATTGTTGTATATTCTCCATATGCTAACTGCAAATATGGCAGGAAAAAGTCATTCCTCAGTGAAATCTGTGCTGACTTCTCAGACTGTAGCACTATAATCCTAGTTGCTTACCATCACTTCCAGAAGGAATATTAAAAATAATAATATTAATAGTTGTGATATTAATGTTATTGAGAACTGGAGCATCCATCAGAAGGGTCTTAGATTGGATACAATAGCATAGTTGTACTAGAACAAAGTTGCTGACCATCTACCCTGACATTAAGGTCTTATTTTCTCTTTAGGGCATTCATGATGTGAAATTTATCTTCACCTGGCTGTTATTTGCCTCTTCCCAGCAAGATACATGCTTCATGAGATCAAGGCTTTCCTCACCACTGTATCCTTGGTGCCTAGAATAAATTTTGACAACATACTAGGTATTAAATGTGGGCTGTGATGTGTGCTGGTTTTGCTATGAAGAGTAAATTTTTAATGGTGTCTCTATATAGTTTTAGTATCTTATGTGCCATTAGCAATAGCATCCAACTATCACACATAGGAAATATATCATTCCCATCTGAGGAAAAGTTCAATGACTTTACCAGGTAGCTTACTTAACACTGCCTTAAATAGGTGATATAAAAGCAACAATGACCCCCTGCCATTGCTTAATAGCATCTGACAGTAGTGGTAAGTTCTGCCCCATCCATAGACACCATTGGCTCCCACCAAGGACCACCAGAAGGCCATGGATCACATGTTGCTAAACACTTTTGGTGAGCAAAATATGACTTCAAGTCAATAAATGTCTGAGCTGGTAGTGGTGATGCATGCCTATAATCCCAGTACTTCAGAGGCAGAGACAGGAGAATCGCAGGTTTGAGGCCAACCTCAGAAATTTAGTGAGGCCCTCAGAACTTAGTGAGACTCTATTTCAAACTAAAAAAAAAAAAAAAAATTAAAATAGGGCTAGGGGTGTAACTCGGAGGTAGAATGCCTCTGGGTTCCATCCCCAGTACAAAAGAATAAATCAATAATATCCAAATTTCAATTTATGCCAAATTAGGGACTTTCAAATTAATTTTGCATTGTTTTACTCATATTAAAGAAAAGCAAAAGTTTACAAAAGAGTAAAATTCAGTTTTTAAAACAGTATGGAAAATATAATAACTATAACAAGAAAGTCCTGGAAATTTCCAGAGATTTGGATAACGATTATGAGAATTTAGATTCAAACTACACATAAAAAAGATTGTCACAGAATTTATCAGGTGCCTTTAAGTACCAAACTCTCATCTGAATTTTCCTCATCAGATAAACAAGGATGATAGTACATACTCTAGAGGCTACTGAGTGGAATAATAAGATACACATGAAGAATTTAGCACACTGCCTGGAAATGTGGTATATGCTAACAAATAATAATCATTTCAGCAACGAAAAAACAGATATGACATACAACTCTAAAAGCTCTAACAGTTTATCACATTTTTTCAAGAGAGTATAAATCTTCATATTCAAAAACTGGATAAAAGATGCAGATGCAGTGGCTTGTATTCAAGCACCAGCCTGCTCCATCTTTCAATCTCCCTTAAATTATAGTCATCCCTTTGTTTCCATGGGGAAATAGTTTCAGAACCCCCATGGGTACCAAAATCTCCAGATGCTCAGGTTCCTTATATAATATGGTATAGTATTTGCATATAATCTATGCACATAATCTTGTATACTTTAAATAATCTCTAGATTACTTATAATACTTAATATAATGTAAATGCTATGTAAATAATTGTTATACTGTATTGTTTAGGAAATAATGACAAGAAAATGTCCTTGCATATTCAGTACACACAATTTTTTTAAACACTTTCAATCTATAGTTGGTTGGGGCCAACTATACTAATGCTAGAAGATGAATTCAGTTAAAATTTTATAGTAACTATGAAAACTCTTCTTCCAAATCCACTTACACACACACACACACACACACACTTACTTGAGGTGATAAAAGAGCTGAAAAAGCATTCATAGTGCAACCTGTGAATGAGGAAAGTACATCTCAGAGATTAAGTTATTGGGCAAGAATCCCATAGCTGCTTTATGTTAATCCAGTTATTTCTAATATTTACTACGTGCTTGGTAACCTGTCTATTATTATAGGAAATAAAAAGAATAAAGCCTAAGTTCTGCCTTTAAGTAGTTCATAATAATGGAAGAGGAGAAAACACAAGTATAAAGAAATAATAGAAAACATATAGTCTGTCACCAAGAAAATGTATGAAAAAATACACAGATCAAAAAAGATTGCTTTTGCTTGAATGCAAAAGAGTCAAGGATTTTTTTTTCTAAATAAACTTGTATATGAGCCTTGGTTGGCTTTCACCATCTTGGAGTGAAAGAAATATTCATTTTTTCTGGGTAAAAGGATCAACTGAAGCAAGGATAAAAGGAAAATTTGGGGCAACAAATTCAGGGACCATAGAGTTATCCAATATGATTAGTACATTGGGTATAGGAATGGTAAACTTGATAGAATTCAATAATCAAGGAGTAACAAGAACTGGGTAGAGGATTTTATTTTGCTGTAAGATATATCAGAAATATATATGTTTTCTAGCATATTGACAATGGCCATGGAAAGAAAAGTAAAGAAACAAAAGACCTAGCATCAATGGAGTTAACTGCACTTGACAACCTATTGAATTTAGAATTAAGAGAGTAGAAAAAGTCAAAGAGAAAGAGAAAGGATAGAGCCTTTAACAGAAATACGCGAGACCAGTAGCAGAAGGAAAGTCCAGCTGGGAGAAAACAGCACTGGTTTAGTTTTTGGCCTGAATCCTGATGCATTGACAATGCAATTCATTCATTTAAATGAAGACAAACTTACACAGTACGTGAGAGCAAAAGCAGATAGAGGACTTGTGAAACAGACTGAGGTTAGAGAGGTAGATTCTGGAGAGAGCCACAGAGAGGGGAAATAAGTCTTTGGAATAGATAATATCCCCAAAAGACAGAGGTAAAGGGAGAGGACCACTGAAGACAAAGTGTTTAGGGTGCTTTTCTTTAATCCCTATTACACAGTAGAAAGAAGAGCTGTCCGATAAAGGCACGTGTACAGTGTCTGGAAAAGCAGAAAAACAGAATCCCTGGAACACAAGAGAAGGGAGCTTTTGAGGAGTGAGTGGTAAGGCTTGTTTCCTCTCCTCCTCTCCCTCTCTTCCTTCTCAGAACTGTGTCTGCCCACCCTGGGCTCAGACATTTTGCAAAGAAGCATTAAAAGAATGTACAGAGATATGGAGGGACATATGTGTGTACATGTATTAATGTATCACTTTGAATCTCACTCTGATGTCTAAAAACAATTCACCAATAAAAGTATATCAAAAAGGAACATACCTAGAAAACAGGGAGGAAAAACATTAGTGAGATGCCACACAGCTGGGAACAGAAAGGGCTCCCACAAAGCAGGAAGTGGGGATTTGGAAGAAAGAGACAGGACTTGGCAAGAATTAGCGGGGGCTATAATTGTGTCACTTTTAATATTCTTTGAGGAACAAAAATAGAGGTGAGAATTTTTTTAATTATTTTATTGTTTGTGCTTATTTTATGCAGTTTGTGCAAAGGGCTACACAGGGCCCAATTCTCATTAGTATTATTCTAGTGTTTAATGAGTATAAATTTGCTTGATGCCAAACATGATAGGCACTTTACATACATATCTTAATCCTCAAAATCGCCCTGTCAGGAAAGATTATATCTATTTGGGGCACAAGCGTACAGAAACAAAATCAGAGATGAGGACAGAGGAACATTAGTTTACTGAAGGGATGGTCCCTGTCCATCTTTGCAACAGGTGCTTTAAAACATCGATGAAAGCAGAAGTCAGATGGCAAAGGCCTAAGCTGTCAGAGGGAGGTAAGCGAGTAGAGGCAAAACAGTTGTCAGATAACACACATCGCTTGATGGGAAAGCTGGAGAACAAACACATTGGAGTCCGCCAGCTTCGGAATTACACAGATGTGTCCAAACCATGATGTTGTTAACAGCTATTATCTCTACTTTAGAACTTCTTTTAGTATCCATTTAGCATGTGTATAATGGTTTCTTATTCAGCTCAGGCTACTGTAACAAAGTGCTATGGTATGGGTTTCAGATTGTCATTTTCCTGTTGTTTTGTCACATGGAGATAAGAAAGCCAGGGAATTCTCTGGATATCTTTTATGAAGGCTCTATCCTTCCCACCTCATCTAAACCTTATTACCTTCCAAAGGCCCTAGCTCCTATCTGATACCATCACAGGGGGTTAGGATGTTAAGACACAAACAAAATGAAGATAACAACAATATCTGTCTTATTAAGGAAAACATGGTTTAAGAGCCGGGTGTGGTGGTACATGCTTGTAATCCTAGTAACTGGGAGGCTGAGACAGGAGGATGGCAGGTTCAAGGACAGCCTCAGCAAGTAATAAGACTCTATCAACCTAGTAAGACTCTGTTTCAAAATAAAAATAAAATAGGGATGAGGGTGTAGCTCAGAGGTAGAATTCCCCTGGATTCAATTCCCAGTACCACACACACACACACACACAAAAACATGGTTTAAGTGAGTTAGTGCATAAAGAACATTTAGCACCGAGCTTCACATAAAGCAGCTCAATACATTTTAGCTAATAATAAAATAAAATAACTGATACAAAGCCCAGAATTTGGTAATTATTCAAATAATTTAAAAATAGTTCACAGGAACCGCAAGCATTGTTATGAGCTAATATGCAACAGAAAAAACACATTGAACACTAAATGGAACATGGCTATTAAATGTTAGATTACAATTTGTATAAATTATCATAAGCGTAAAAAAATTTTTATAGAATTATATAAATCCAATAATACTGGCAAAAGTAGAAAATGCTTTATAAAAGTCTGCTTGTGATGATCTAGGGGTTCGAGGGGGAGGCTACAGGAAGCAGTGTGAGCGTATTAGAGGTGTTTCTTCACACATAGCCCAACCCAAATGTATCTCCTTATTATATTTCAAGTTGGCTATTCAGAGAAACTACAAATCATTGCAAACAATTAAATGGCTCTGAAAAGCTGTCCTCTTGCAAAAAGAAATTTACATCACTCTCCATTATAAACAGTGAATACAGGCAAAGGATTTTCTATCTCATACTTCCCTTTCTGCCTAGGAAAGATCTTTGCACCAGAAGAAGTGATTGTGGCTCTGACATCTGACCCGGAAGGAGATTTCTACAGGTGGCTGTTACCTGGAGGGCTTCATCTGCATAACAAGACAGTCCTAGCTGGCTGCCTCCACTATCCAACTTTCCATGGCTGTGTTCTCTCCCTCCCCCAGAAGCCTAATCCCTATCCTTTGGTTTAGCTGTACAGAGGTCCAGCCATCTTTTCCATCTTTGAGTCGCGTACTTTGTGTATGGCTTCCATGATATGCACATTAATAATTTTTTATGCTTTTTCCCTGTTAATCTGTGCATTATCAGTTCATTTTACAGACTAAAACTGTCGAAACAAAGTGCAAAAAGGAGTAAGCACAAAAAAAGAATAAGTGCAAAATTTCCCTACAGCAGGAAAAATACAGGTCATGGTCAGTCTATTTTGGTGGAAAGCTTGGATAAAATCAGAAATCATTAGATTTTTGTCAACACAAATAAACCAAAAACTTATTTTATTCTCTCTTATTGGCAAATCTCGACCATAGTTAAAATAAAAACAGTTGAAATACAAGGTTAAGATCATAAACCAACCAAATCCAATTTCTATTCTTATTTCTCCTTAGCAGAGATGTATCAGTAAAATGCTAGTCTTGCTCTTAAAGTTGCTAGGGAAAGAGAAATGTAAGGATTCAGGAAAGACCAAGAATGAAGCTTTCTCTGTGTGTATGTATGTGTGTGTTTGTGATATCTCTTTATGTCCGTGTGTCTGCCTCTCACACACAAGTCTGAAGAGCAATAGCTCATTATCAGTCCAAAAAGAATATTACATCTGCCATCACCATTTATAAATCCAAAGTTAAAAAGTACTTCCACATCTATGACATACTTTATGTTTCCTTTTCTGTTTACACTTAGTAAAGACATCTATTTTCTTGAAAAAGAAAAAAGCTAGAACACAAGGAGAAAATGCAAATAAAGTCTAATCTATGAAAGTAATGTGTCTTAAAAATATAGAAAGGAAGCCGGGCGTGGTGGTGCACGCTTGTAATCCCAGTACTTTGGGAGGCGGAGACCGGAGGATCCAGGTTCGCGACTAGCCTCAGCTCTCTCTCTTTCTCTCTCTCTCTCTCTCTCTCTCTCTCTTTTTCTCTCTCTATTTAGTGAGGCCCTCCGTAACCTCATGAGACCCGGTTTCAAAATAAAGTAAAAAAATAGGGCCGGGGGTGTAGCGCGGAGGTAGAACACCCCTGGGTTCAATCCCCGGTACCTCAAAAAAAAAAAATATATATATATAAAGGAGTGGAATCAAGAACAAATATAAAAGGTTTTCTGTTTTGTTTTGTTTTTAGGAATGGTACTGTTTTTATGTTGCACTCAGAAACAGGTGAAAAACATTTAAATTCTAGTTAACATTTATTAAGTGCCTATTACCATGGCCCATGCTCTGTGCACTGGAATTAGAGATACGAAGGAGAAAAAATGTGCTTCCCTAAAGGAACTCATAATTTAGCAGGAGGAGCAGCACATTCAATTAAGGACATGAAAATAATCACTTTAGGAAACTCCTGTATGGTAGAGCTCTGAACAAGCCCTGTGGGAAGGAGAAGGCTGAGTCGTTGATTCCACCCTCAGGAACAGAAGGTGAAAGCATTATGGAACCACAGATATGTGTTTGTGACTAAAGTGAAATCTAAGGGTTTGCCAAGTCGTAAATCGTGGTAGGGCAGTTCAAGCAGAGAATATGCGAGCAAAGGCGCAGAAACAGAAAATGAAAGTTAAATGCTGCAGAGACATTGATAAATAAAGAGGAGGTCGAGTGAAAGAGTTTGCCTTCCAGAACCTTGCTTTCTCGGCAAAAAGAAAAGTTTATGTTGGACAGGACTCAGGTAAAAAGAGGTTTGGAAAGTGAGACCTTCCAGAATGGCACAGGGTTAATAAGAAATAAACCAGAGTTGTGACCTAGAGCTGTGAGTTTATGTTAGCCAGCAAGGAAGGCAAGCACCATTAAGGGCAAACTCCTACACAGATGGTAGAGAAAGCTGCTAACTCTTAAAAATACTAACACACCTTCAAAGTTGTTCTTTTTGTTTTGTTTTGTTTTAACTAAAACTCATCAGAGAAATACATGAGGAACCAGCCAACATCAGAGTCACTCTGATTCATTCACTTAGGTGACCTCCAGTAAATGCGGTTAAAACTAAACTTAGTATCCTCTGAAGCTTTTGTGCCTGCCATCTTTTCTTTGTGAATATGTAGTCTATGACCTTGAGCTGAGCATGCTCAGAAGTGTTCATCTGTGCCATCTTTCCTTTCTAATGGTATAAGCTTAAACTGAGCATGCTCAGAAATGTGTCCACCATCTATCTTTCTTGAACATATGCTCTAGGACCAAACTGAGCATGCTCAGAAATGAGCCTGTCCCTACGTGTGCTTTTCCTATAAGACTATATCGCCTCCCCAAATAAGACCTCCACACTTTCTTTGCTCAGGGAAAGCATTGCTTTGCAAATAACCCCAGTGCTCTCCTTACTTGCTACAAGTAATAAATATTTCTCCATATTTTATTATGTTCATTGACTTCTCCCTCACCAACGGAAGTGCACTCTGCAGTTACAGGAAGGCACATCAGTTTTAAGGATGCTAGTAACACTGGTGATGTGAATTTCTCTCAGTGATCACTGCCTCACAAATAATTAAAATCTAGCTCCTCTAACTCCTCGTGAATATTGTCTCCATAAATATACATTATTCATTAGAGAAATGATAGTTCAGGAGAAGTTAAGACACCTGTTTTGCACTGACGGATGGTAACACTATGTAGAGATAGTCTTACAAAGCCTTTGACTTGTACATGGTGAGAATAATTATTCTGTAATGAACTGCCCTCTTCAAGTCCTTATTTGAACCAAATAACTAGTTAACCGATTAAAACTAATAAGACCAGGAGAGTTTTACTGGAGCAAAACTGCATTTCACAAAAGTTACTTTTACTAACATTATCCAGAATTGAAGCACAAAAATATAGGAGCTCAAAGAAATGGTCACTACTCTAAATCCAAACTTTGAAGACCCACCTAGGGCACACACACACACACACACACACACACACACACACACACACACTTGGCCATTAATAAGTTCTTTTAATATACTTTCAAATTTCTAATGCAAAATTTTAAACAAATACAAAAGCGAGTAGTATATTCATGTACCCATTACATAGATTTAACAGTTGTAATCTCATGGACAGTCTAGGCTGATGAGCATTAAGCTTTTACATTTTAAAAGGACTCAGGCTACAGGTGTAGTTCAGCAAGCAGCAGAAGGTGTGCTGGCATGTAAAAAGCCCTGGGTTTAAACCCCAGCATGAAAAGGAGGGGAGGGTTTTGTGAGGACTCAAAGGAGTTATAAAAAGAAAAAAAAAGATGATAAACGTATTCAAAAAACAGAAGCTGTTTTATGCTTACAAATAGTGCTTATCAACTTTCCTGTCCAGTAAAATAGAAAACAAAAGGTTGTGAATCTACATAGAATTAACCATGAAGAAAACACACAACAGTTGTATTCTATCTTCACAAAAGATCTGTAAATCAAAATGTACCCAAGAGAGAGTTAGATAAGCCCCAAATAATTGTTAGCTTATACTATAATTTAGCATTGAAATGTATTCTATGGGAAGCTATTATTTTCCATCTGTGATAACCATTAAAAATATCATGATATCCATATATTTGTGGGGCATGGAGCTTTCACGTAAGTATCTTGCTATTTTACTCAATTATTTGTGTATTAAGTCAAACTGCATTATGTGGAATTCAAGTAGTCATATTGAATTCTAAATTATTTTATCAACTTTCTAATGCAGAAGTGTGTTAGTGAAGTTTTAAGGGTTTACATGTAATGGGTTATATTTTAATGAGAAAAAAACAGTAATTAGTAGTTTTCTCTATTATATTTTATTTAGTCATCTTATAAAACATACATGTAGTCATTTAGCTAATTGTTAAACATCCTTTGAACCTGGTTGATTTCCCTAGTTCTGTGCAGCTGAAGGACAAAATATTTGCTGCTTAGCATTCCAACTCTCCAGCCATCTCCTTCCAGCTCAGTAATAGAAGTACAATGTGTGTTAACTGGTCCAGAAAACGATCAGCCTCAGTATTACTTCATATTCGTGTAACTTTCCTTGATCTTCAACTACTCCTAGGTTAGCAAATAGTACTTTACACCAATTGTTATGTTATACAAATACACATCTTACTAATCTATTCCTTACACTTCTGAATATTATTGAATTACTTGAAAGTGTTTTTACACTCCTTCTCTTTGGACATTTTCTGAATTAAAGAAAGAAAATGTCACCTCAATTATGACTCATAAATGTTAGTGGGGTGGTGAATATTTACTTGTATCAAGAAACAGGAAAGTCATGAATTTGAGCAAATTAGCTCACCCTCTAAAGTCGTAACACTCATCTGATGTTACCTTTAAAGGTATTTTCATCTTCCTTATCACTCTCTAATAATCAATCTCCTATGCTTCAAATGAAAGCATATAAGACAGAACTTTAAACTATGTATTTATTTATTGAAATTATAAGGGCCAGACACTGAGCTAGGCTATCGCTTCTGTTCACAGTGGTGAGCAAAAACCAGATGTGACTCCTTACTTCATGGAGCTTACAAATGGATGCAAAGAGATATTAACCAAATATTCACACTATGGAACAGAGTTAGGTGAAACAGTATGAGTGAAGAAATCTGACCTGGCACTGTGGGTCAGGTAAGTAAAATTTAAATTGAGGCCAGAGGGAAAACTACTATCCTATCTAAGTAAAGAGAGGAATAAGAACTTTCTAGAAGCTGGGCATATTGGCACATTCCTGAAATCCCAGTTCTCAGGAGGCTGAGACAGAAGGATTGCAGGATGGAGACCAGCCTCAGCAACTTAGTGAGACCTTGTTTCAAAATTAAAAAAAAAAAAAGCATGGTGCTGTAGCTCAGAGTAGAGTACTCTGGATTCAATCCTCAATACCAAAATATATAAGAAAGAAAGAAAGAAAGAAAGAAAGAAAGAAAGAAAGAACTTTCTAGAAAATGAGAGCAGAATATACAAACATGTGAGAGCATGGCTCAGAAGGCAGATGTGGATGGGTTAAGAGAGAGTCTATCTAGAATCTTAGTGATAAAGTGGCTAGCATACTACACAGGGCATTCAGGCTGTGGTAAGATTTTGGTCTTAATCTTTAAAGAAATGTGAATCAAATAGTTGTGTGTATGTGTGTATGTGTGTGTGTGTGTGTGTGTGTGTGTGTGTGTGTGTGAGCCATGTACATGTATAGAGATATGACATGATTGAATCTGCATTCTCAAAACATATCTGTTGAAAGTGAAGAAATCTTAAACATAATTATTGTTAAAATGTGCTTTTTGTTTTGTTACTATCAGTACAAAATATGTTGTCTTTATTGCCAACATTTTTGTCCATATTAACTGCAGAATTGGTTTATATGGGCTAGTCTAGAAATTGGACCAAAAATTTTAGTGTTATTTGCAAGACATAGTGTTATCTAAGTACCAAATATCCTATAAAATGACTAGATAAATCACCCATTTTATAAGTACATGTGCTATTTCTTTTGGATTATTTCTTAGATATTTGTATATTTCTCATATATTTAAACTTTTTTTTCTTTAATGAGGTGTTTTTTATTCCTACATACAAAAATACAAGTATTTCCTACTTTTTGAAAATTGATAATTGGTTCAAATAACCCTCTTTTCCAAAAAAAGTAAAATAAGCCTATTTTGTTTGAGATAAAGAAGACCAGAAGTTAGCATCTTACTATATTTCTGATTAAAAAATCAATCTTTGATAGCTATGACCAGTTATGGACATTATGAATACATAAGTGTGTATACAATTATGTTTCTACTCTGAATATTAAAATTTCCAAGTTGTTTCCATAGAAACTTGGAAACTTGGAGCTATAAGCTCCTAGAGTAAAAGGATTGCATTTTATTTATCTTACTATTTACAGCCTAACAAAGGGTTTAGAACACAATCAAGTTTTGTTTGCTATTTTACTATATAAAATGTTTTTCAAAAGTTTTTTGTTCCAACTTTATATTTAATTGTTTAATGTCCAAAGCAAATTTTTTCATTGAAAAATTATATCCTAAAAAAGGTTTTCTGAAATAAATTTGGTGACTGGCTAGTCAAATATTTTAAAATTAAAATGCATTTAATATCCCTATTTGTCTTAAAACCTAATTTAATTGCATCTATTCAGATAGAATGAACTAGATGGCTTTAATTAAATTTAATTACTTCATTACAGGAATACTAACCCATCCAGTTTGTTTAGGTCTGTGGCATTTCCAAGGATGTGGAAATGTCAATGCTAATACTGGGAAAGTCCCAGGCAAACTGGGAAATTGATTATTAAGATTATGCTATATGTAACAAATAAAGGTAAATTGCCTTTAATATTTGACAACCATTAATTATCTGTTTACTTAATTGTGAACTTCCTAAGTAAAAGTGAGAAATTAGCATTAAGACAAGCATGGTGGCACATGCCTTTAATTCCTGTGCCTGGGAGACTGAGACAGGAGGATCAAAGATTCGAGGACAGTTTCAACAACTAAGGGAGACCCTCAGCAACTTAGGAGACCCTGTTTTAAAAGAAAAAAGAAGGCAGGCATGGTGGCATACGCCTGTAATCCCAGTACTTGGGGGGCTGAAACAGGAGAATCACAGGTTCGAAGCCAGCCTCAGTAACTTAGTGACTTAACAAGGCCCATTTTTTTTTTTTTTGCGGTACCAGGGATTGAACGCAGGGGCGTTCTACCTCCGCGCTACACCCCCGGCCCTATTTTTTATACTTTATTTTGAAACCGGGTCTCACGAAGTTGCAGAGGGCCTCACTAGGTAGAGAGAGAGAGAGAGACAGAGACAGAGACAGAGAGAGAGAGAGCTAAGGCTAGTCGCGAACCGGGATCCTCCAGTCTCCGCCTCCCAAAGTACTGGGATTACAAGTGTGCGCCACCACGCCTGGCCAAGGCCCATTTTCAAAATAAAAAAAACATAAAAGGACTGGGGGCTTAGGTTGAAGGTAGAATACTCCTGGGTTCAATTTTGTGGGATCACAGTACTCATCCTTTGAAATGGCAATTTGTTCAAACTCTGGTTTGGTACCAAGTTTTGGTTTAATTACCTGAATTACTCTTTTCTGTTGTTTACTAATGTCATTGAAACAGTTGAAGAATTTAAAAATTTAGACATTCTTTTTGATCAAACAGATTTTAACACAATGCAGCTAATATATCGGCTTCATAATTTGCTAGACACATTTTCAGTTTGATCTAGATTCATGGCTGAGTAGTTGGCATGAAGATATCTTATCAGGAAGTAAGTTAAGAATATAAAATTTTCATATCTTCTTGTACCACTTGGGAACAATATTCAAATGAAAATGTTACTGATATACATGGCTCCTGAAATCTACAATGATATAATAACAAGAGTTATTACAATAACAAGAGTATAATAACAAGAATGCACTGAAATAAGACAGGAGGAAAAAAGATAATGAACATATTTTCTAATCATTATAATAAAAACAAGAAGCAGAAAATTTCCAGTTTGTTTCAACAAAAGGTTGGAGCTATGTGTAAACAGAGGAAAACATGTAATTATCGGGAGAGAGGTGGGATATATTTGGTATTTTTAACAACGTATTTTTTATAAAGCAAGTTTACAGCTTTATAATTAAATGGGGAGTCACAATGCACTAAGGCAGAATCAGATAAAGACTTAGACTTGAGTTATTGAAACTCTTCTTTCTCTTCTTTTTAAAGCAGCATTTGGAGTGAATTCCAATTCATGCAGATTCACTGAATATAAAAAAAAGTAAATTGACTTCTTTGTTTTCCAGGATCAACAAACATTTAAAATGGATTAGTTCATCTTTTCCTTTTTCTACACAAAAATTAATCAGAACAAAGCAGTTGCTCTCAGTGCTCCACACGCATCTTCATTAGAATACAGAGGATTATATTTTGTCAAAAACCATATAGTCTACAAAACTATAGGATATCACAATTTAAATTTTGAAGTTCATTCTTCACATATCAAAGAACAATTCAATATTCACCCTAGGAATCTCTAACCTATGAGAACAGAGGTGCCAGCAGACAAGGCAGACTCTCCTTGTATGTCACTTTGTATATGTTATTTGAAGGAGTGTAGCATCTTCATTTGTCACTTTTAAATGCCATATTGGTGTTGGCAAATGTGACTGAACTTTTCAACGAGGCAGAAGGATACTGAGGGATTTAGAAAGCTGCGAATACACGACTAGGGAAGTTAATTATAAATAATACAATCTGTGTATGCAAATACCAAAGAAAGTTGTATTAAATTAAATTGCTGGCAACTTTGAAAGTTTATTTGTGTTTCTTCAACATCTTGTCCCAGTTGTATATTTTGTAAGAATATATTAAGTTAAATGAAGAAATAGCGATGTTCACAATGCTCCTTCAGAGACTTTAAACCATTAAAGTGCTATATTTTGTTCCAAATGCATTCTCATCAGTATATAAAAGATTGCATTTTGCCAAAAAACATATAGTCTGTAGACTATAGGGTAAAACAGTTAAATATTAAAGTTCATCTTCCACATATCAAAAACAATTCAAAATCAATTAAAATTATATTTAAAGAAATATAATTAAGTTCCTTGATAAATATATCCTAGAATACACACAATTTGCTGAATATTTTGGGAGGAAATTTTTAAATGATATTTTTAGGTATTTCTGAGAATGAATTTTAAAAATCAATATAAAAAAGTTATTTAAAAATCAATACAAAAGTCAAACACAACTAATGATATGCTCCAAAAGATTATTTTTCTACCCAACCATAATTCTCATCCTGGGCTGGGAAATTGGTGTGGATTTGTTTGAACCCATGCTGTTTGAAGTCTAATCAGCTTCTTGATATCCTTTACCAAATTTAAAAAGTTTACAGATATTACTAATTCAAATGCTTTTTTGTCTTCTCTTCACTCCCTTTTAATGTATTAACATCACTTTGTTTCCTGTGTTAAAACAGATCACTGTAGCTGGGCATGGTGGTGCACCTTTGTAATCCCAGTACTTGGGAGGCTAAGACAGGAGGATCACAGGTTCAAAGCCAGCCTTAACAACTTACAGAGGCTTTCAGCAACTGAGAGATTCTGTTTCCAAATAAAAATAAAATAGGCCTGAGAGTGTAGCTTGGCAGTAGAATGCCCCTGGGTTCAATTCCATTACCAAAAAAAAAAAAATTGATTGATGATACTTTCTTATAAGAATAGGAAATGTTTACAGACTGTTCTGGGATTTTAAATTTTAATTTTTATTACCAACTCACCTGACTAACAGAAAGTGAGTGCTAACATACAGTACATTATGTACAAATTTCACATCATGTTCTGTGATTTAGGGGTCCAGAACAATTTTAGGAAGTGTTGCACATAGTGATTCCTTCTGTATATTTTTGTCCAATGCCAGGGTATATTGCAAAAATATTAGATGATATTTTCAATATTTTCCATAAGCATCAAGAGGTTGTTAAACTACATTATATGTTATATATCAACTTTCTTTTCAGAAAATGGGATGCCCTTTGTGCCTCCTTTCTTGTATGGGAATAAAAGTAAAGACTAACATATTCAAAACTGAAGTCACATATGCTATGAAAATTTATCTCAAAAAATTTTTTTCCAAGGTCACAAACCCCTAGTGGTATTAATGGCAATATAAAAAGTACAATTTAACAGATCTGAGACAGAGAAATCCTTCTTCAAAAGGAGCTCCAAAACATTACAGGAGATAGCGAGGGTTTAATTGGCAAGTGCTTAAGGGCCCCTCTGTGAGACACTCTTCCCTTCAGATCTGATAAGAAGTAGGAGCATTTGTAAGAAATCCCTTTGAAAAATAAGGTGTTGAGATTAGGTAGCAAAACTATTGAATGGCTTTCCTTTGTCACGCCTTGCCAGCACACAAAGGGTTGAAAGAGTGAATGTAGAAAGCAGGTGACCTGACAGAAAACCCCCAAGAGTGGGATCAGGACACAGCAAGAGGAGACACCCCTCAAAAGGGTGAGGACAGTAATTGAAAAGAATAAGCTTCATAGAGTTGGAATGGTTCTTGGAGTGAGTTTATGCTGACAAAAAAGGGACATTTTAAGGGTGGCTTTTGGGTTATTTTTACTTTGAAAGATGAAAGGGTGCCATAGGTATAATACTCAGTGATAGGGCCCTAAAGAGGGGCATTCTTAGTTTGAAGACATTCTTGGTCATTTTAAACAGAAATGGAGTGAGCCTATATGAAAATGAATTAAAGCTGGGAGACAATAAAACCTGGCCAGTAACTGCTGCATTAATAGCTGCCCCAGAAGCCAGTCAAAAACAGATTCGAATAGGGCTGTGGACGTAGCTCTGAGGGAGAATGCCCATGTGTTGAATCCTTATTACCAAAACAAACAAACAAACAAACAAACCCAACAACAACAACAGATTAGATACACTTTGCAAAAAGAAGTCAATAATTAAAGCAAGATTATTTAAGGCAAAACTCAAACTTAGTCCACTGGAAATGAATATTGAATAATAGAAAACCCAACGTGCAAGTACATGAAAACTTTTTGAAGAGAGTATGTTAGTCTGAAAGAACAGAAAAAAGTAGCAATAACTTCATCTTCATGAAAACATAATGAAAAATGCACCTTGTAAAACTAGAAGAAATAAATGATGGATCAATTATGCTATACTTTTTTACTTTTTTAATATACTGAGGCATTACAGTATCGCATCATAATGTAATTCAAAATGATAGTGACATGTATGCACACAGCACTTAGTGAGCTTTCCCCTGGCTCCCCGCCCCATCCCCCCCACCTTCTTCATAATTACATTGAGATTAACTTCAGTATTCTCACATATGTGCATAATGTCAATGGAAGTGTTTTCTTAATTCTCTCCCTCTTGCCCCATGTTTTCCAGGCCCATCCATTTTCTGCAAATGACATTATTTTGTTCTTCTTTATTGCTGAGTAGAATTCCATTGTGTATATTTCCCATAATTTTGTAATCCATTCATCTGTTGATGGACACCCAGGTTGGTTCCATAATTTGGATATGCATATATTACTATGATTTTCTGATTTCAGTCCCTTTGGAAAGATACCCAGGAGTAATATAGCTAGATTATATGGTGGATCCATTCCCAATTTTCTGAGGAATCTCCACACTGATCTCCATAGCGGCTGTACTACTTTGCAATCCCACCAACAGTGTTGAAAAGTTCCTGTTTCCCCAAATCCTCACCAGCATTTATTGTTGTTTGACTTCTTGATGATTGCCATTCTGATTGGAGTTAGATGGAATCCCAGTGTAGTTTTGATTTGCATCTCCCTGACTGCTAAGGATGTTGAACATTTTTTCATGCATTTATTGGGCATTTGTATCTCTTCTTTTGTGAAGTGTCTATTTAGTTCAGTTGCCATTTCTTCATTGGTTTATTTGTTTTTTTTAGTGTAAAGCCTTTTAAGTTCTTTATATATTCTAGATATTAGTCCTCTATCAGAGGGATAGCTGGCAAATATATTCTCCCATTCCATAGGCTTTCTCTTTAGACTCTTGATGGTTTCCTTTGATGTGCAGAAACTTTTTAGTTAAATGCCATCCCACTTATTAATTCTTGTTCTAATTTCCTGAGCTTTGGGGGTCTTGTTGAGGAAGTTTCTACCTGTGCCTATATGTTGAAGTGTTAGACCTATGCCCTCCTCTAGTAGCTTCAAAGTCCTCTAGTCTAATTTCCAGAGTTTCTGTTCTAATTTCATCTTGAGTTGACTCTTGTGCATGGTGAGAGGTAGGGATTTAATTCTATTTTTCTACAAATGGGTAACTAGTTTTCCCAACACCATTGGTTGAAAAGGCTGTCTTTTCTCCAACGTATATGTTTGGCGCCTTTGTCAAAAATCAGTTGGCTTTAAGTGTGTGGATTTGTTTCTCTATCTTCTATTCGGTTCCATTGGTCTACATGTTTGTTTTTGTGCCAACACCATGCTGTTTTTATTACTATAGCACTGTAGTATAATTTGAAGTCAGGAATTGTGATGCCTCCTGCATGGTTCTTATTGATGAGAATTGCTTTGGCTATTCTGGGTGTTTTTGTTTATCCATAAGACATTTATGACTGGTTTTTCTAGGTCTGTGAAGAATGATATTGTTATTTTGATGGGGATTGCATTGATTCCTTTAATAGAATAGCCATTTTGATAATATTCATTCTGCCTATCCAAGAGCAAGGGAGATCTTTCCAACTTCTAAGATCTTTGAGGTTATTGTTAATGGAATTGGTTTCTGGATTTTTTTTCAGTGGTTTCATGGTCAGTATATAGAAAAACTACTGATTTTTTTGGATTGATTTTGCATCCTGCTTTTTGTTAAATGTGCTGATCAGCTCTAGATTTCTTTTGGTTGAGTTTTTTTTGGTCTTCTAAGTATAACACCATGTCATCTGATAATAGATATAATTTCAGTTATTTTTTCCTATTTCTATTCTTTTGATTTCCTTCTCCTTCCTTATCACTCTAGCTAGATTCTCCAGTACTATATTAAAAAGGAGTGGTGGTAGTGGGCATCCTTGTCTTGTTCCTAATTTTAAGGGGATTTTCCCCCATTCAATATGATGTGGAATTTGGGTTTATTGTATATTTCCTGTATAATATTGAGGTAAGTTCCTTTTATTCTGATTTTCTGCAGTGTTTTTAACATAAATGGGTGTTGGATTTTATCAAATGCTTTTCAGCATATATTGCGATGATCATGTGATTTTTGTCCTTAGTTCTATTTATGTGTTGAATGACATGTATTGATTTGCATATCTTGAACCAGCCTTGAATCTCTTGTATGAAACCAACTTGTTGATAATATACAATGTTCTTGATATGGTTTTGAATGTGTATCTGTTATAGTTAGATATAAAATGTCTCCTAAAGGGCTGAAGGGCTCACTTATTAATATTCAGGGTTAATATAATTGAGTCATGAGGGTTTTAATCCCAGAAGTGAATAAATCCAATGTAATGGATTTACCTGGGTGGTACCCAGTAGGCCAGTAGGGTATGCCAGGAGGAAGTGGTCCCTGGGGGTACAGCCTTGAAGATTATATATATGGTTCCTCCTCCCCTGACTCACTTTTATGCTTCTAGCCTCCATGATGTGAGCAGTCCATGTGCTCTCCCTTTCTCCACTTCCTGTCCCCCTGCCCTGAGATCCGTGGTCCTTGGACTCACATGGACTGACCACTAAGGTACATGGTCAATATTTTAGATTATAGGTCCAAGAATGCTAATGGATATAGTATCGTTAGTGTTTTTTTGTTGTTGTTGTTTTTTGCGGTACCGGGGATTGAACGCAGGGGCGTTCTACCTCTGTGCTACGCCCCCGGCCCTATTTTTTATACTTTATTTTGAAACCGGGTCTCACGAGGTTGTGGAGGGCCTCACTAAGTAGAGAGAGAGAGAGAGAGAGAGAGAGAGAGAGAGAGAGAGGGAGAGAGAGGGAGAGAGAGAGAGAGCTGAGGCTGGCCGAGAACCCGGATCCTCTGGTCTCCGCCTCCCAAAGTACTGGGATTACAAGCGTGCGCCACCATGCCCGGCCTATCGTTAGTGTTTTGTTTAGAATTTTTGCATTTATGTTCATCAAGGATATTGGTCTGTAGTTTTTCTTGAGAGGTTTTTATTTGGTTTAGGTATTAAGGTGATGCTGGCCTCATAGAAGGAGTCTGGAAGGTTTCCATCCTTTCTATTTCATGGAATAATTTGTAAAGTATTGGGTTTAGTTCTTCTATGATGGTTTTGTAGAATACAGCTGGGAATACATCCACACCTGGCTTTTCTTTGATGGGAGGCTTTTTATTGCTGTTTCTCTTTGCTTGCTATTGTTTGGCTTGTTTTCATGTCCTCATGATTCAATTTAGGTAGATTGTGTCTAGAAATCTGTTGATTCCTCGATGTTTTCCAGTTTATTGGAGTATAAACTTTCAAAATAATTTCTGATATTCATCAGGATTTCCCCACTATCTGTGATGATATCTCCTTTTTAATTTCTTATTTTAATAATTTGAGTCAATTTTCTCTTTCTTTTGGTTAAGCTCACTAATGTTTGATCAATCTTGTTGATGTTTTCAAAGAACCAATTTTTCATTTTGTTGATCTTTTCTATTTTTTATCCTTTATTTCATTGATTTCTGCTCTGATTTTAATTTTTTCCTGCTTTCTACTGGCTTTGGGATTATTCTATTCCTGTTTTTTTGAGGGCCTTGAGGTATTTCATTAGGTTGTTTATTTGGTGACTTTCTGTTTTTCTTATTTGTGCACTCAGTACTATAAATTGTCCTCTTAAAACTGCCTTCAAAATTGTTCCCAATGGTATTCTCGATGGATTGATGAAATTAAAAGTCTCTCACATGAATGACATGAAGTCAGAATAATTTTTGAAAGTATAGGGCAGTTGGAGAGGAGGCAAAGGTCTCTGTCCTCCTTCCACCAGTGTCTTTCTTTTATTGAGGGTTTTAACCAAAACATTGTAAAAATGATTATTCACAGGAGACAGTAAAGCAGTCATGGGATGAGTCAGGGAAAACAACAGGTAGTAACAGATGAATCAAGGAAGGAAAGGGTAAACAAGGAAGTTGTCAGGGTCCTTGCTTGTTGTCAAGATCCATCCTTGGGTGGGCTGTTTGTGCCCCTCCCAGGCTGGACTGATGAGTCCAGGACTGAGGACTTAGAGCTGATGACTAAGAATGCTTCCAACACAAAGTGTCCCATAGATTTTGAAATGTTGTGTCTCTATTTTTATTTAATTCTAGGAACTTTTTATTTTTTCCCCTCATTTCTTCTATGACTAAGTCCTCATTCAAGCATTTATCACTCCATCTCCATGTATTTATATAACTTTTTTTGATCTTCCTGTTTTTCATTTCTACTTTCATTCCATTATGATCTGAAAAGATGCAAGGAGTTATATTATGTTTTTCAAATTTGCTGGCACTTAAGTTGTGCCCCTGAATATGGTCTATTTTGAAAAAGTTTCCATGAGCAGCTGAGAAGAATGCGTATTCAGCTGTTGTTGGTTGGAATATTCTGTTTATAGTGTTCTTTAGGTCTTTACTGGTCTTTTGTCTGAAAGATAGATCTAGTGCTGTGAGAGGTGGGTTAATGTCTCACAGTATTATTGTATATGGGTCTATTTTAGACCTAATGTCCCAAAGAGTTTGTTTTATAAAAGTGGTTGTGCCCACATTGGGGAATAAATGTTTACTATCATTATATCTTCTTGTTGGATTGTTCCTTGTCTTAGTACAGTGTTACTGGCTTCATCTTTTCTGATGAGTTTTGGGCTTGAATTCTGCTTTTGTGGATATGAGAGTTGCTGCCCCTGCATGTTTTAAGTCTCCATTTGCATGGAATATCTTTTTTCATCCTTTCACCATTAGCCTATGAATATCTTTGCCTGTAAAACGTGAGTTTCTTGCAAGCAGCATAGTGCTGTATGGTGTTCTTTAATCCATATTGTCAGTCTATGCCTTTTCATTGGGGAGTTTAAACCTTTGATATTCATTATTATAATTGAGAGATGTATTTTTGTTTCTTGTCATGTTGAGTCATATTTTCCATTAAATATAGTGCTATTTCTCTTTGGCTTTGTTGCCCATCTAGTGTGAATCGCCCCTTCCCTGGTTCTAGTATTTATTTCTCTTTTCTTCTTTGTGGTTTATTTCTTTAAGTATTTTCTCTACCTGCTTGGTAGTCATGAGTTATTTTAGTTTTTGCTTATCTTGGAAATATTTTATTCCTCTGTCAATTTTGAATTATAACTTTGCTGGATATAGCAGTTTTGTTTGGAAGCTGTTTTCTTTTAGGGTTTGTAGTTTATCATACCAGGCCCTGCTGGCTTTCATCATTTGGGCTGAGAAGTCCAGAGTGATTCTTATCCTTTTGATCTCAATGTATTTACAATTCTCTCCTTGACCTCTATGTTAGTCATTTTGTTTATTATGTGGTGTGGAGAGGTTCTTCTTTGATCTTGTCTTTTTGGGGTTCTTAATGTCTCCTGTATGTGGATGTCCATCTTGTTTTCCATGTTTGGGTAATTCTCTGATATTATTCTCATAAATGTTTATAATGTCCTTAGTCTGTGCTTCTGTACCTTCTTCAATGCCCATTATTCATAATTTAGGTAGTTTCTTATTATTCCATATTTCTTGAATACTTTGGTCATGTTGTCATATTGTCCTCTTTATATTGTTGATGTGTGGTCAGTTTTGAATAATCTGTCTTCTAAGAGTGAGACTCTATTTTCCATGTGGTCTAGTCTGCCAGAGGTGGTTTCTATTGAGGACTTTCTTCCATTTATTGTCTCCTTCATTTTTCTCAGTACCTCTTCTTGGTTCTTATTTAGGACTCAATTTGTCTATTGAAATGTTCTTTCATATTCTGTACACTTACTCTGATTTCATTTCTAAATTTTCACCATATTGAAAATCAAAATTCTGAATTCTTTTTCTGGAATTTTCTGTAGATCAGTGTTGGTGATCTCCTTTGTTGTTGAGCGTTGGGAGTTAATGTTTCCTCATTGATCTTCAATCTCATGTTTTCAGAATTCTCAGGTTTGTATCCCTATTGTTTTGGCATCCTTTGTGTGTGAGTCCTGTCTATTTATAGTCCCTTTATAATAAGGTCTGTGATCAGGGTATATATTTGCCTCAACAAAACTGTCTCATATAATCGGACTTTTGAGTTAGTCCCCCAGAACGTCTTTTAACAGGATAGAATTCTTAGTGCAGGCAAGCAGCAGTCTGATTGGCTGCAGGTCCCTGTGCTCACTAGGCCCAAACTCAGCAGGACTAGAGACTATAATGTTCTATTCAGAGACTGCAGCCTGCTGACTGAGATTTAATGCCCCAGGCATACCGCTGCTGCTCTGCTGGTTTCAAACACATGAAACTCTGCAGAGTGCTGGCCTCTGGCATTTGGTGGTCAGTGGGCTCAAATTCACCAGAGTCAGAGGTTATTATGTTCTGAGCTTGTGACCTGGCTGTTTGAGCTTTGATGCCCCAGGGACACCACTGCTGATCTGTTGGTTGTGATCTCATGGAGCCCTGTCAGACACTGGCATGTGTGCTTATCAGGTCCAAACTCTGCTGGCTGGCTGTTGTATTCCAAGCCTGTGGCATGGCTGTCTGAATGAAATTTCCCCAGAGACACTGCTGTTGCTTTGCCAGCTGCAATAACATGAAACTGCAGGCTCCTGACCTCCCTGCTTTGGGGGCCCAAAGTGCCAGGGAGAGATTGTACCACTCTGGAGCCTGAGGCTTGGGTGACTGAGTTACTCAGCCCCAGAAACACCACTGCTTCTCTCAGCAGCTGTGATCATTTGAGACCTTGCTGGCCACCAGCCTTGGCACTTGTGGCACCCAAACACCATTGGGCAAGAGTTTATAGCCTTTGGAGTCTGCAGCATAGTTGGCCAAGTTATTTCACTCCACATCAACTTATTTCACATACCCCACTGCTGGTGGTTCTGCAGTGATCACTGGAGACCCTGCAAGGGCAGGGCAAACTGAAGACCCCAGGTTCCACCCGAGTGTTCCTAGGGACTGTCTGCTAATTCACATTTCTGCTGTGTCCAATTTCCGCAGGGATTGTTGGAAAACTCACAGATCCTATGGGTTTGTTCTTTGTCATGCAAGTCCCTGAAGCCACACAGGCTCCCACTAGGATGGTTTGTAAACTCACAGTCTTGATGAGCTCCATTGTATCCCCTCACATCCCTGCAGGAAGGGTCTGTAGTTTCTTGGTTGCGATGAGTTCAGCTGCAGCCTCGGGAGTTCACTGGGTGATTTGGTTGGGTGGTCTAGAGAGTCACAGAGTTATTTATGAGTAAGGTTATAGTCACTTGGGTCCCTGAAGGAAGGGCCTGTCATTTCTCAGTCCAGATGAGTTCATCTGCAGCCCCAGGAGTTCGCTGGGTAATTTGGCTGGGTTGTCTGGAGAGTTGCAGTCTTAAGGTATTCGAGCATGGAAAGAAGAATGTGATTGCTTTTGATGTTGATTCTCTGAAATCACTGGCTTGACGAGATTTCATTTCTTCTTGCTGGAGTTGATCTCTGAGAGTCACTGGATTCCTGCAGCCACCAGCAACCACATAGGCTCAACAAGATCTATGCTAAACATTTTTTTAAGCTTAAGAATAGAAGCACATAAAAGATTCATAGATCTTAAAGCAATATTTAGGTTCATGAGTGTTCTGTATACAATAATATTCAGTTGGAAATGAGTTGATCTTGACTATTTTTCATAAAAGCCTTTCATAAAAATGTGCTGAAGCCAGGCGTGGTGGCGCACGCTTGTAATCCCAGTACTTTGGGAGGCGGAGACCGGAGGATCCGGGTTCGTGGCCAGCCTCAGCTCTCTCGCTCTCTCTCTCTCTCCCTGTCTCTCTCTCTCTACTTAGTGAGGCCCTCCACAACTTCGTGAGACCTGGTTTCAAAATAAAGTATAAAAAATAGGGCTGGGGGTGTAGCGCGGAGGTAGAACGCCCCTGCGTTCAATCCCCGGTACTGCAAAAAAAATAATAAAATAAAAAAAAATAAAAATGTGCTGACACAGTTGTTCACATTAAGCAGTGAATTTATTTAAGAATTTGAGTACTGTCGAGTCAATTAGAATTATATAAAAATTTAAGAATAATAAATAGGACCAATTCTTACCTATTTCTGGGAGTGGAAATACTACATGAAGAAAGCACCATAAATAATAAATTGAGTTTGTCATGCCATCCCTAAATTGGAGCACACTAATAAAGAACACAGTCACTGTGGACTAAAGATGAGAGGAAGAAGGTGGATAATATGGGTGTAGAAAATGTATGACCTCTCAAAGATGATCAATCTTCTGTGATGTATATTTTTCATCACTGAAGTATGTTAAATACAGGCTCTGTGATATTGCTATCTAATATAGCCTCTAGGTAATAAAGATTTCATGGAAGCTCAGTTACATAAGTGAAATTAATCAGAACTAAATAGAAGGAAAGAAGATGTGCTTGGAAAACTCAAAAAGGGAATGTGATTTATTGAAACCGAACATTTTTTGTTAATGATATAGTAGTAGGAACAATAACAAATACCCAGTTAATAAATAAACAGAAGAATAACTTTATTATATCAAAGAATAAAGTAACTTAGAATACTCTCACATTATCTCTAAGAAAGGGTTTTCTCATCTCCCTCAGAATTATACTTTTTTCAAAATATTACAAAATGTATTAGAAAAATATTATTTGATGACTTGACATCTACCATTCTAAGAAATTATGAGACTTAACTGTTAATTTATAAATGGTACAACACTGTAAATAGTGTTATTTTAGGACAAATAATAAAAATATATCTAATGTACATATTTAATTAAAATTATAAATCTCATAGTGTATTTTTTGTGTAGGGCATTAAAAGAAAATTACCTGGGAGAGGATGGTCCCTGCCCATGAGCTTATATTATCTGTACACTCTATGTACAATAACTATGACCTGATTTATATATACACCCTACTGAAAAGGGAATGAAGAGTTAAAGACTGATATCCTCAGGAAATGATATTAGAAAATATTTGCTGTGTGCTAGGCAGCTCTGGGCACTTAAAATGTTTTAACCAGTTAACTTCTACAACAACCTCAGAAGATAAATACTATTATCATCCACTAACAGATGAGAAAACTGAGGCTCAGAGAGATTAAAATACGTTGCCCAGGATTATATAGCTAGTAAATTACAGAGCTATAATTGGAACCCACCACCTCCGCCTCTAGATCTGGGGCTCTTAACCACTGTGAAATACTGTGTTTCTCAGTCCTGCTAAAAACAAGCTGCCAAGCACTGTATACAACAATAATAGTCTAGGAACTGCTTTCTCATTTTTATTAATAAATGGTATATGTAAGTATACAACCAATCTGAGATTGTTATGAAATGACCAGTCATATGCCATACTGACTATAATAGTTGCCTTGGGCTGAAACAACAAAATACTACAAACTTGGTGGCTTAAAAGTACAAGAGTTTATTCTCATGGTTCTAGGAGCAAAAAGTCCAAAACTAAAGAGTCAGCAAGCTCACACTGCTTCTCATGCCTCCAGGGAAGAATCCTTCCTTGCTAGCTCCAATTTATAGAGGTCCTAGGGATGCTCTAGATTTTGCCAACACAATTCCAAATTCTACCTACACCAGCACATGACCTTCTTATCTCTGTGTCAGTGTGTCTTCTTTTGTCTCTTCTCAGGACACTTTCACTGGGCTTAGGGCCCATTCAAACTCAGTTTGATCTTGTTTTGATTCTTAACATCTATTACATCTATTTCCAAATTAGAGTACATTCTGCGGTTCCAAGTGGGCATACATTTGAGGGGATACTAGTTCATTTCTTTATAACAGAAAAAGACCAAACTGTTTTATCCTATTACATAGTCACAACTGCACAGGACATTTCTGATTACTAAAACATGTGTGTGTCTGGGGGGTGGGCAATTCTCTAGTGAATACTAACTGGCTGTCCTATAGTTGAATTCAATTCTGGCATAGCTACCCAGAGAGAGCATCAGATCCCAGAGAATAAGACCTCAGTCACACAAGACTGCCCTCCACTCCAGATGTGAATCACAAGCCCCAGCTTGCTTTACCTGTACTGCTGCCCAATGGACTATAAACTGGGGGTTCCCACAACCCCATCCTCAGGACAGCTGCTCCTCTGGAGCAGTTAGTGGAACCCTTCACTTAAAATTTCTGATTTGTCACAGAGGATATTTTAAAGAATACAAATGACCAGACAGATGAAAAATACCTGGGGCAAAGTATGTGGAAAGGGGTGTAGAGCTTCCATGCCCTCCCCTCGTGCACCCAGGCCAGGTGCCACCATGTTCTCAGCAGTTGGGAAGTTCTCCAAACCCTGTTTACTATGCATTTATGTCCAGGAGACAAATTTGGGCTTTGGTGTGGGGGGGGCGGTTACTGGGGATTGAACCCAGGGTATTTTACCTCCAAGGTACACCGCCATCCCTTCTTTCAACAATTTTTATTTTGTTTTATCTCTAAATACTTTTATTGGTGCATTATAGTCTCACATCATAATTTAGGTCAAATTGATAGTGACATACATGCACACAGCACTTGGTGAGGTTTGCCCCCAACTCCCTCCCCACTCTCCCTCTTCCTAATACATGATGTTGAGGTTGGTATTGGTATTCTCACATATGTACGTAATGTCCATGATAGTGTTTTCTTCATTAATTCTACCTCTTGCCCCCCCCACATACCCTCCCCTAGACCACCTCCTTCACTCACCTGGGGTTTTTCCTCCTTTATCTAAAATCTCTCTAGTATCCTGATTATTCCCTACCTTTTGCATGTGAGAAAAAAAAAAACATGACCCTTCACTTTCTGTGACTTACTGTATCTGTCAGCATTCTTGCAGCCATAATGTAAATATCTGATCACATAACTTAGAGGAAAGATTTATTTTCTTATGGTTTGGGGCTCGGTCCTTGTGAGACTGGGGACCACAGATCTCAGGGAAGTGCAGCGGGAGGCAGAGGGAGAACACTTGGGCCGTGTTCTTTACATCATGGAGGCTGGAAGAAAGAGAGTGAGCAGAGGGAGGAGGAACCATTTATATTATCCTCAAGGCTGTACCCCTAGGGACCCTTCCTCCAGCCATACTATACTGGCCTATCAGGTACCACCCAGGTAAATCCATTATACTTGATTTATCCACTTCTGGGATTACAACCCTCATGATTCAATTACATCAGCTCCAAACATTAGTAAGTGAGCTCTTTAGGGGACATTTAATATCTAACTATAACACAGGCTAATCTCAATTAACATAATGTTCTCCAGGTCCATTCATTTTCCTGTAAATGACATAATTTTGTTCTTTATTGCTGAATAGAATTCCATTGTGTGTATATCCAGTAATTTTGTAATCCATTCATCTGCCGATGGATACCTAGGTGGGTTCCATAATTTGGCTATTGTGAATTATACCTTTATAAACATGGATGTGCATGTATTACTATAATATTTTTATTTCAGTCCCTTTGTAAAGGTACCCAGAAGTGGTGTAGCTAGATTATGATTGATCCATTCCCAATTTTCTGAAGAATCTCCACACTGATCTCCATAGCAGCTGCTTTTTTTTTTTTTAATTTTGGAACAGGATCTCACTAAGTTGCTGAGGCTGTCCTTAAACCTGTGATCCTCTTGTCTCAGTATCCCAGTTACTGGGATTATATGTGTTCTCCTTTATTGGAACTTACTGATCAAGGCAGAAGAGAGGCACAGAATTGACCCAGGAGAGTGGCTCTCAGGACAAAGGAAGGGAACTAGCTATTATTCATGTGAACAGGGCTATTAGCATGGGATTCCACTTGCTAAGTGTTTAGGAATGTTAATTGTCTTTAGGTACTTTTCAAAAGGTGGGCTTATTCCCTTGTTTTCCTGTAGGAGCACTTTTAACTTTCAAGGAAGGCAGGTTTACCTGTCAGCCTGGAGCAAAATTAGTTTTTCATACGCAGGCCACATCCTATATAAACACCTCTGCTTTGTGATGAGTATGAATTCTGCAGCTGTTAAAAGATCACATAGGTGGAGGGTAAAAGAAAGTACAAATAAGGGCAATTAACAAGTCAAGGACCCTGGGAATTTGCTGTTTCTGATGACTACTCAATAATTTCATCCTTTATGTATTACATATTTGGTCTCTGAAGTTGATAAGCACATACCAGGCCTTGAGTAGCTAAGGAGCTATGAGTAGACCCAGGCGTGCATTTGCCCTGTGTCCCTATGGTGGTCCCTGTCTCACTTTCAAACCTTGCTGTCACCCAGGCTGTCTAATAAGATGTCACTTCTTATAACCACTTTCATCTTTATTTCTCTGGTTTACTAATGAGTGTTTTTATTTCTCTTCTGAAAACTGCCTATTCATGTCATCTTCCCATTTTTCTAGTGAGGTGCCTACTTGTTGTTTGCTGAAGTTTGGAAACAAGACAAAGGAGATTTGGGGCAAAACAAAGAAAAGAGACCGGGTGTGGTGGCGCACGCTTGTAATCCCAGTACTTGGGAGGCTGAGACTGGAGGATCGCGGGTTCGCAGCCAGCCTCAGCTACTTAGTGAGGCCTCTGCAACTTAGTGAGACTCTGTTTCAAGATAAAGAATAAAAAATAGGACTGGGGGTGTATCTTGGAGGTAGAATATCCCTGGGTTCAATCCCCAGTACCGCAAAAAAAAAAAACAAAGAAAAGTGGAGTGGGATAAAGCCAGAGTATGCCTGAGGATATCATAACTTATATAGAGTCTCTGGGGGTGATGATACTATACATCTTAATATTTTGACTTTCTCATATAAAAAGAATGGTCTTAAGTAGTTTGAAGTCAAATCTTCTAAAAAGTTGCACAGAGATTGTGGAAAGACTTGTTAAGAGAAAGAGAGAAGTAAATAAAGATAAAGTTTTTGCTGTCTTTCTAAGCACAGTTGGGATAAAATGAGTTTGAGAAAAAATATCAGCCTAGAACTAACTCCCTAGCAGAGTTCAGGAAGGCTCTATCACTTACATCAATTAAAAGTGACAACCTCTTTTGGGAGAAGCACAAAGAAATAAAGTATAACTGATGGTCCTTGTTACTACCGGAATGGATTAGATGCCTCCAATGATGCTCCCTGCTTTTTGGCCCTGATTTAATGTGGCATGCGTGATCACAGAATAAAGCTCTTCTCACTTTCCCTCTGTCATCTTTTAAATACTAGTGGATAGAGGTTAGTTTGGCTGCCATATCTGGTTGTTTTAAAACTTCTTTTCAAAGCCACCAATTATATGGGCAATTTAGAGAAGTTACCTGAGCTAGTGACTACGCAATGTCCACTAACTCAAAGTAGAGAAGATGGGAGAAAATAACTATCAGGGAACAGCAGCTCTGGTTATTCTATCCTCTGCAGTGACAACCAGGGATATCTGGGGCCCAAGGGCTTTGAATCCCAAAGGCAACACTTAAATTATTCATTCTCTGATAATGGTTTCTCAGCAAGGTGCACTGCACATGGGATACAGAGTCATTTGTCTTCAGTTAAACAGATAGATTGCAAATGATGGTTAGGTGGAGGTGGCTTTATCAGTTTATAATTTAATTTTATGAGCCCATTTGATGAGTTTCATTTTCCTCCTTTCAGGGTCTTATCTAGAGAAACTGCTTAATTCATGTTGGCCTTTGACAATTGAATTAGGCTTTCTGTACTCACTGATAAATGCGTATTCTACCAGTTGCCATTTATATGGAAATAGATCATGCTTGCTTATTTCTTAAATTGAATATAAGCATAGCGAAATCTTAGTTAAAAGCTGGTTTTTGTTTTAAAGTCTAGGAAATATGTTAAGTCTATGATCTTTGAAGAACTGTAAGCTACTAGAAATTAAAGCATCCTAATTTTCCTTGTATCCACACACTGTGCTTCTTTTAAAGTGTATGAAGATCAGATTACTGACTGTGGGAATAACAACTTATTCCCAAACCTACAGGATATTTTCAGCCTTAGGTTTGAGGATATTGAAGACTTTTCACCATTTCCGCCTTTAGCTATGTAATCAGATTTCATAATGTAAATGCTCAAGGTCCCTGTCCTTTGAATAGTAAGCAATTATATTTATAGAGAAGATTACAGGTTTCAAACATATAGAAGACTCTTTATTACAATGCGATTGATCCAGTGAGAAAGAGAGGACCAGCATTATTATTACTCCCACTTTAACTGCATGTTTAATTTCATCATTTGAAAATTGAGGATTACAGGATGGTATCTACCTCATATAACTGTAGTGAAACTTAAAAGGGATAATCCACTTAAAGCATTTAGTATTAGTTCCCAGAATATATTAAGTACTTAATAAATGTCAATGTTGTTATCAGTGTTACCAACAAAGTTTCCAATAATCTTTTTGTCACCAGAACAAGGATCCTGAGAAGGTCCCAAAGGGAGGTAGGCCTCCACTTGGGCAAAGAGGGTCCTTGAATTTCAGGATGAGTCACCTGAGGCACAGACTGGTTTTATCGAGAGAAAGAAAAAGTACACACTCTAAGAAACAAGGTCGAGTGCAGGCATGAAAGGAGAATGGGAAGGCACTAGCTACGTCTTAGTTAGGCATATTTATACATGTAAAATCTATGGTAGAGGGACATGATCTAAGAGGATGTTTTTATTTTTCCTTTGTTTTGGACACTGGATATATTATTACCTACTGGGGGTTGTTTTGTTCTTTGTCCTTGATGAAAAAATACATCTAGCCGGGTGTGGTGGCGTACGCTTGTAATCCCAGTACTTTGGGAGGCGGAAACTGGAGGATCTGGGTTCGCGGCCAGCCTCAGCTCTCTCTCTCTCTCTCTCTCTCTCTCTCTTTCTCTCTCCTTAGTGAGGCCCTCCGCAACTTCGTGAGACCTGGTTTCAAAATAAAGTATAAAAAATAGGGCTGGGGATGTAGTGTGGAGGTAGAACGCCCCTGGGTTCAATCCCTGGTACCGCAAAAAAAAAAAAATACATCTAATAATTTTCCCATCAGGATATTTTGTTTTGTGAACTTAAAAACAGTACTACCTTGATGAAACATTGAGGGTTTTGATTGAAGGTATGACACATGATTGAATTAATCAGATGACCTACAGATCAGGTCTAATAATTGATTTAATTGTGTTATTTGTGATCAGAGTATGTGAAAATGAACTCTGAATCTGGGTTTTTAATCATGGTCACTTTTGTCACTCATGTCTCCTTTCTACCTATATGTCTTCTATACTACCTCATTTTTATTCCATGAGGACATAAAATCAGTTGCTCCCCCCACTCCCTGTCTTCATCCCAATAACGTTTTCCTTTTCACTGTATCCAGTATAAATGTTATGGGCATTGTTACAATAGAGAGGCAGGGCAGAGGACCTGGGAACAGGAAGAGTTAAAAAGAAAAGGCAGCCGGGCGTGGTGGCGCACGCTTGTAATCTCAGAACTTGGGAGGCAGAGACTGGAGGATCCGGTTCCTGGCCAGCCTCAGCTGTTTAGTGAGGCCTCCGCAACCTCGTGAGACCTGGTTTCAAAATAAAGTATAAAAAAAATAGGGCCGGGGGTGTAGCTCGGAGGTAGAACCCCCCTGGGTTCAATCCCCAGTACCGCAAAAAAATAAATTAAAAAAAAAGGCCATCAATATAGAGAACTGAAATAGAGAAGGTTAATAGATATAGGAATAACAGTGCAAATTAATACAAAACTTCAGCCCCAAGAGTGATCAAAAGAAAAAGGATGAGGGAACAGACGAGTAGTACCAGGAGATTAGATGGGCCCACTGAATTTTGGAATAGAGAATTGAATTAAGAATTGAAACTGGGCAAAATACATTGGGTCTCCAAGACCCAGTTCTGGTCAATCACAAAAAAGCAGATGGGGAACCACAAGAAGAGATAAAAGCTCACCTCCCAAGAAATTCAATGACTATCCTCTTTTGTGGACCCCTCCCCTCATGTGGGGAGACCTGCTTTTGTCTACTATCTTCCCTTGCCTTAAAATAAATGTTTACCCCTGTACCCATCCTTCTACAGTCTGTTGATTAATTCTTTAATTTCATAGACAAGAACCCAAGAAGAGGATAAACTTTGCATCATTTGGGGATAATTCAATGTGAATGTGCATGAAAACACCCACACATATACACATATACATACACACACACACACACACACACACACACACACACACACATGCACGCACACACGCATGCACCACAAGTATTCTGACTTGTTTCACTTTAATGTTCACAAGTCTTCAGTGAGTCCTAAGTAGGAATCTTACTTTATATTCTAGTACTTTCCCAAGTCACTTCACTGTCCATTTAACACAATTTTGCAACTTTCTGTTCTCTCTGAAAATCTTCAATATATTTTCACCATCTTTACTCTTCTTCACATCTTTTCTAGAGTGGCAAATTTCTAGTAACAATTATCTGATGTTATGCAATGTTGTGTTCCCTACCATAGAATCTGCCAGAATCTGTCCCCTGGCTTGACTCAGTATTTCCCCTAGCCCTGATATCCTAACTTCCCATATTAATGTACTTAGTAGATATATTGTCTTCCCTAATAGAATGTGAATGCTTTGAGGACAGAAATTTTGTCTGCTTGATTGATAGGGATATCCCTAGAGCCTAGAACAGTGTCAGGCACTTAGAAGGCATTTGGAGTAAACTTGTGTTGAATGAATAAACCAACGCAAGAAACAATGTTCTGCTTCAAAATGAACAAGAAACTGTAAAAGCAAGCAGAAAAGTCCTATTTCCTCAGTAATTAGGAAAGGTTGGGCTGAAAGCTAACAAAGGGTAGAAAGGCAGAGAACAGATTTCTCCTACGAAAGAGCAGGAATTTTTATGATAGTTATCAGACATAAGGAGGCTAAGGTAATAAGGGATGTTGAAATTAATCAACATTCAAGTTGGATATACCTTACAATTTTATTAGGAAAACTATATGGTTATCTTTCCTGGTAGGGGAACTTAGAGAGACAAGAGGAAATTCATTTACAAGGCTGGGTTTTCAGGAGGTGTAGAAGAGGCAGGTAAGAGCAAATGTTGGAAGCCTGAATTGAATGTTTCCGTATTTGCTCCTAAAAGACTGATCAGCAGTAATACAAAGAAAGAAGACCATGAGTTCCTTCATGATGATTGAAACGTGGTGAAATGAAAAAAGCATAGATCAAAAGCTCTAGAAGCCTTTGGATTCAGCTCTGACACTTGTTAATTTTTTATTTATAAAATAAAAGCATTTATTAATTTAGGCACGGTTGTTCTCAATCCCCTTTGACATTTCCTAGTTTCTTCTCTTGGAAACAGTTTGGAAATCTCAGGCCTGATTTTTTTTCCCAGAGACTTATCAAGATAAACTATATGACCAACAGAGAAACTAAAACTGCTCTGGATTTGTGGTTTTCTATAAACTCCCAAATCCTACCCATAAAACCCAAATTATGTCCATTTTACAAGAGTAGAGATATATTTCACAAGTGCTTCATGGAACATTTAAACTATCTCTTCTATGAATGAATTTTTTTTTTTTTTGCGGTACTGGGGATTGAACCCAGGGGCGTTCTACCTCCCCGCTACACCCCCAACCCTATTTTTTTATACTTTATTTTGAAACCGGGTCTCACGAAGTTGCGGAGGGCCTCACTAGGTAGAGAGAGAGAGAAAGAGACAGGGAGAGAGAGAGAGAGAGAGAGAGAGACAGAGAGAGAGAGAGAGAGCTGAAGCTGGCTGCGAACCCAGATCCTCCGTTCTCCGCCTCCCAAAGTACTGGGATGTGATAGTTGGTCTGGTTTGTCAACTTGACCCACCTAAGACCATGTGACTTTGGTTGTGTAACAGCAGATTGAACCAGAAGTCCTGCCATAAATGTGGGCAGCAGGGTTCTGATAGGTGCAGAATTTAGATAAAAGAAGGAGAAAACCGCGTGGAGGGAGCCACGACTCTTCTTGAAGAAAACGCATCTGCTCTCGTCTGAGATCGTCGGCCTCCAACTTCGCCTTTTCCTTGAAGAGCTTCTTGATCTTCTGCTCTCGTCTGAGAACTGAAACTTCACCATTGTTTCTCTGAAGAGCTTCCTTATCTTCACATCTTGGACTGGACTGAATTGGTGGTTGCTTCAATCCTAAGACTCCAGCTCTTAGACCGCCTGACCAGCTACTGATTCCTCTGATTCTTCACGTGCAGTTGAAACTCAGGACTACATTGTGAGCTGATCTAATGAACCCTGACCAATACATGGGATTACAAGCGTGCACCACCATGCCTGGCTTATGAATGAATTTTTAATATATACTTCCACAGAAAGGATGATATGGAGAAGAACTAAAATAGCTACTTCCAGTAAGACTATCATATGGGTAGATAAACTAAAACAAGTAACTATTATATCTCTCAGGGTTTTTAACTATAAAAGACAAAGTATATTTTATCAAGTTGATATAGAAGAAAAAATTACCAAATGAAATCACTTGACGCGCGGCACCAGTGCGCCAGGGTGCTCGGAGCATACCCACTCCACAGCCTACTGTGGTGAACCCTCCTCGGCTTCCGCTGTCCACAACCCACAGTACTAAAGAATCTCCACCCCTGGGGTCCACAATAAACACAATGTGTCTGCCACACTTGGCAGAAAATCATCTCTCCCATGTTTGGCTCCCTACTCTTCATGTCTTGACTTCAAATCCAGATTGTATTTTTATTGTTTGACTCTAAGTCACATGTCTAAGATGATTAACAAGATCATAGAGTGAAGGGTAAATGAAAACTTATTAATGATTTCTAAGGTCCTCTCCAGATCTGAAACTATCACACATCAATAGTTATGGCTTTGATAAGTATCGACTGCATATTCAAACTATGAAACCTCAAATCAATTACACTTTTCACTGGAGTGATTTATTTTAGACCAAATAGCTTTACCTCTTCTAGTCACGACCATCTTAACAAATGAAAATATTATATCTTTTTTAAAATTAACTTTTTAAATGAACATGTAATACATGAATACACTTTGTTTTTGTTGTTGTTGTACTAGGGATTGAACTCAGGGGCATTCTACCTCTGAGATACACCCCCAGCCCTATTTCATTTTTTATTTGGAAACAGGGACTCACTAAGTTGCTGAGGCTGGTTTTGAATCTGCTATACTCCTGTCTCAGCCTCCCAAATACTGAGATTACAGGAATGCAAAACTTTAATTTGAATTTCTATAATTGGTACACTACAATTTGATAAATTATAACAATATAAATGTAATATAATAATACATTTAATACTCAGAAGCTTCAGCTAAAACTTCTTAAAATTTTCCTAAATTATGTGATGGCACTTATTATTATTTTTTTTAGTACTGGGGATTGAATCCAGGAACATTCTACCTTCAAGCTACACCCCCAGACTTTTATTTATTTATTTTGAAACCGGGTCTCACCAAGTTGCGGAGGGCCTCACTAAGTAGAGAGAGAGAGAGAGAGAGAGAGAGAGAGAGAGACATTCTTTAAGCGTACTGAGCACAATCTATTACAGAGAAAATATCATGAGAAAGAAAATTCAATAGCATGTTCAGTAATTGAGACACTATAATAAAAATTATTCCCAAAATGTCGTATTCTCTCAAATTTTCTCAAACACCATTCTAGAATGTTAGCACTAACCTCACAGGATGAGTCTTTTCCTGTGAAAATCTCTAATTATCTGATTCTGTTAAACAGGGATGATGTTTTTCTTATCTACCACTTAATTCCCAATGCTCAAGTCAATGTCTGCAAATTATCTGAGTTTGATATCAGTTTTTATTATTTTTGTTTAAAAATTCCATATAGGTCTTTATTGGATTTTTGTGTGAGAAAATACATATATTTAATATTTGGTTCAGACTTAAACTGAATAAAATATAGTTTCATAAGCCACTGCAAATGTTTAATTATTTAAAAAAGATAAATGTATCCAAATATGGATTTATATTGGCCTACTAAAATGATTCTCAGTTTGGTATGAAACACAAGAAAATACTGTAGTTTGTACCGAAGCTTGACTATATAATTAAATTCATTCAAATGTCTCTTTCACTGTCTAGTCCTGTGCTAGCTAATTTGTTAGCTCTTAGCCACTATTGAGCACTGGTACTATAGTTACTACCACATGTTGAAATAATATTTTAGATATGTTGAATTAAATAAAATGTTATTAAAATAAATTGCAAATCAGGTGTGGTGGCACATGCCTCTAATCCTAGTATTTGTAAGGGTGAGACAAGAGGATCACAGGTTCCAGGCCAGCACACAGTAACTTTGTGAGACCATGAAACCCTTTTTTTAAAAAAAATAGAACTGAGGGTGCAGCTTAGAGGTAAAGCACCTCTGGGTTCAATCCTTAGTACCACAAAATAATAAATAAATAAATAAATAAATAAATAAATAAATAAATAAATAATTTTTGTTTCTTAATGAGCCTACCAAAATTCTTTGTTTTTTGGTTTTGGTTGTGGTGCTAGGATTGAGCCTAGCGGCATTCCACCTCCAAGCTACATCCTCAGTCCTATTTAATTTTTTTAATATACTTTTATTATAGTCTCACATCATATTGTAAATCATGTTGACAGTGACATACATGCACACAGCAATTGGTGTCCCCCCTGCTCCTTCCCCAACACCCCCTTCCCCATATAGAGTACTGAGATTGACATTGGTATTTTCACATATGTACTCACAAAGCCGATGGTAGTGATTCCTTCATTGATCCTCACTCTTCTCCCTCCTCTTCCCCTAGACCACCTCCCTGGCTCCACTGAGGTTTTTCCTCCATTATCTGGAGTCCCTCTGGTATCCTAACTACTTCCTAATGTCCACATATTAGAGAGAGCATATGACCCTTCACTTTCTGTGACTAACTAATCTCATTTAATATAAATTCTCCAGGCCCTTCCATTTTCCTGAAAATGACATAATTTTGTTCTTCTTTATTGCTGAGTAGAATTCCATTGTGTAGATATCCCATAATTTTGTAATCCATTCATCTGTTGATGGATACTTACATTGGTTCTATAATTTGGCTGTTGTGAATTGTGCTGCTGTGGACATGGATATGCATATATTACTGTAGTTCTGTGATTTCAGTCCCTTTGGAAAGAGACCCAGGAGTGGTATAGCTGGATCATATGGTGGATCCATTCCCAGTTTTCTGAGGAATCTCCACACTGATCTCCATAGCAGCTGAACTAATTTGCAATCCCATTGATATCAGTTTTTAATAAATAAAAGAGCTTTCACTACTGCAATTTTTCAATGCTTTCTATTTATAGATTGTTCTTTTGTCTTTTCACTTGAATTTGCTGATGGAGCTACCCAAGAAAGACAGATCCAATATTCAACTCTACCTTCTAACTGGCAACTACTGACTAAAACCAAAGAAGAAACTTACCCAGGCAGCGCAAGCCAATTTGAGCCAAAATTAATCAGATTCTCTGTTTTAAGAAATGTGACATTATGTACATGATGTGAAATTACCAATGCCATTCTCAGTATCATGTACAGGGAAGGGAGCTGAGGGAGAAGCTCACCAAGTGCTGTGTCATGTATGTCCTTATCACTCTGAACTTCATCATGATGGGAGGTGACAATGTACTTATAAAGGTGTATTTAAAAAATAAAAAGAAATGTAATTTGGAGGAACATATGGTGCCAACAGGGTGGGAAGGTCTACACTTAAGACATTAAGATGTAGATAGAGGAACCACAGGGGAGCCAACCACATAGACTTTAGATAGAGGAAACTGAGAAATCTTGTAAGTGGTGCTATCACAAGAATGAAGCAGATAAACCAGAGAAAAATAGAAACGAGAGAGACTGTGAGTCACCTGAGGAATGAAGGGAAGAGTCTTGATTACTGGCTTTTGAGTTCAGTCCCCAAGGACCATGGGATATTCATTTTCTGTTCTGGAAGGGCTACACGTTCTGAAAGATGATCAGGGTACCAGGTTGGGATATGCTTCATGCAGGATGGTCCTTATGCGGCACTGACTTTAGTTCCAGAAAATTAGGAAACTATATATTCCAAACACAATCCCACAGCCATTGCCGCTACTTCCAAAATCACATTGGTCTCCTTTAGAAACACCAATCCTACTTCTTTAGCTCTACCTTGTATTTTTTCCAAGTTAAAATTCCTTTTCCTTTTGACCCATTTTCTGCCTCATTTTCTTTCTCTTTTCTGTGCCCTATCCAAGTTTTCCACACCTCCAGTAAATCATAAAGCTAAAATTGAACACCTAGTAAGATGAATATCTTCTGCCTCTTGAAAAATGTCTTATGCTGAGTTTCCTTCCTTCTAGAGTTCTTTTCGATATCGAATTTTCAGGAGGCTTGCTGGTGAGGGAGGGAGCGTTGTGATCCAGTCTGAGAACAAGGGTTCCCACATTTAGACTGTTGCTTGTAATTTCCAGTATCTTGCTTATCCATATTTGATATTCCATCATTTTCTGCCTCACTTCTTTGAAAACTAATTTCACTGCCTCACATTTCTTCGATTTATTTTTTCAAGTAGATTCTCCTACAGTTATGTCATTATTTTTTCAAGTAGATTCTCCTACAGTTATGTCATTATTGTATTTATAACTATTTCTGCAAATGAGGCACCAATTTGGCAGTCTTTTTGTATTTAATGACCACAATATATATTTTCCCATCTAAGTTTTTAATTAAAACATCTGAATTCTTCGAATAAGAAAGTGTCCCCACCAACAATTCTTGCTGAACTCTAGTCACTAACTTATATTTAAATTATTTAGAAAAGCCTTCTGCATCTTGCTTTCCTGTCACTTGCTTCTGCTTTAGAGCACTTGGTTCTCAACCATATTTCTATAATGTTTAGATCAACATCCTGGGAGATAAAACCTTGAGCCTCAATAAGGTGAAATCATATTACGTTTTGTACCTTGTTTCTTATCTTCTAGGGCAATCACATTCACATGAAAACCAGTTTAGGTTGACAGAACTTGTCCGTTTGGATGAAATATTGCAATAATATGTGATATACTGCCAAATTAAAAGGCTTCTTTTACCCTTGTCCAGCTTCCTTCTTCCTTAGGCAGGCTCTACATGTGCCCTTTATTAGTCTTTAGGAATTACCCTTATCGTTGGTAAATTCTCATAAATCATGTACAGTGCTCTTTAGTGCCCACAATTCCTTAAGTGTGGCAAGAAATCAGCATGTGAATAGAAAAATACAACTATTTTTAATTTATTTATGTATTTATGTTATTTATTTATTTAATTTATTGTGGTACTGGGGATTGAACCCAGGGACATTCTACCTCTGAGCTATATCTTCAGCCCTATTTTATTTCTTATTTGGAAACAGGGTCTTGCTAAGTTCCTGAGGGCTTCACAAAATTCCTGAGGCTGACTTTGAACCTGTGATCCTCCTGTCTCAGCTTCCCACGGACTGGGATTACTTGTATTCAAGCCACCACACCCAGCTGGAATACAAGTAATATGTGGATGCAACTTTCTTATAGTCCCACCTACTTAACAGTGGCCACCTGGCCATCCATACTGTGTCACCTTCCACAGCGGGCAGAATACAGGTGACCTTCCAAATGAAACCAAGAGTTGTTAAAGTAATTAAAACAAATGTCCAGGCTAGCTGGGAAGAACTTCTCTTTCCCATCACTCTTTTGAAGCATTTAACTCAGCTTATCTCTGTGGTTAAAAACTTTTGCATGTTCCTTTATTCCTTACATAAGCTATTTCCCACTTTGGTTTATATGCCTTACAGCTGTTTAAGGGACTCCATTAAACCTCTGAGAGCAGAAGATGTCAAATTTTTCTCATAAATAATGGTGAATAAGAAATCAAGGTATTCAAATACTGCACACCACCCGCTTTTCCAGATGTTACCTTCACTTACCTCCAATAAATCCCTGTTTACCATAGGCAAGTATTACATACTACCAAATACACACACTCACCTTGAAAGTCAGCTAACACATTAAAAAAAAGCATAGGATTAGAAATTTCTTAAATATCTCACCTGGTGGCTCTGCTCCCAAATTATTATAATTCAAATTATTGCACACAAGGAAGAGATTCATTTCTTAAATGGGGATTTAAAAGAGGGGGGGACTATAATCACTCTCGCCAAAGGCATCTATGAAATTATTATTTTTTAACTTAAGAAGCTCTTCCCAATATATAATCAAGTACAATAAAAGCCCCCTTTAAGTGTTTCAAAAATGGATTCTCTAAGAGGTGTTTATTTTTTAAAAAAATAAATACAAGGTACAGAATAGTGACAAAATAGAACACATTATTGAAGAATGATATCAAAGATGGCTCTTTTGATTGCAATATGTTATAGTGACAAGTAGCCTGAAACAAAGCAAAAACATACAATTTTTCTTGTAACTATTCCCTTGCCAATTTGCTTGACTAAAATAAGGTCATATCAGGAATAAATAATAAATAAATCAGGAATAAATAATTAATATTATATATTATTAATATACATTATATATTATATATATGATATATAATATATATATGATATATATAGATTGATTTAATTTAAACCTTTACATATTTAAAGATGAATCTTAGTGAAAGGGGTGACTTGCCAACACTATATTTAATGACAGACCATTTCTACTTAATTTATATTTTTGTTGTATAAATTCATAAATTTCCTACTTAATCTATAACCTTGTACTTAACAGTTGGATTGGCAATATTGACAGCACACTGTTTGCACACGCAATGGATTATTCATTAAAATTCATAGATGGGGCTTCTCAGTGCTTCAAATACTTGAATATCAAGAAAATGTTTCTAAATGAAGATATGGTAAAATACTTTTGAATTCATTCTCCTCACTTTATATTCTGGATGTTCTAATAATTTATGAATGAAAATATGGTGGGATTCAGAACAAATATAAGGATATATATTCAGTATACCCCAACTCTTTGCAAGATAATCCCACTGGATAGGAAGATTTGCTCTGTGGTCTCCAGTGCTTCCTCAGTTGGATTTTTTCAAAGTGTGGATGAACTGGAGGCACCAGGAAAACTAATCATAGCCACAAACCTAATCTATTCTGCAGTCCAGCTTTAACTTAGTTAAGTTGCTATGCCAACCATTAACCTTTGAGCCTTATATCTATGTCAATCGTTCCTAAAGACAGAAAAGTAATGAGATATGATTATTCATATTTATATTATGTATTATTCATTAATATTATCACACCCAAATAACATAAATTCATTTAATTTGCATTATTTGGAGATGTAATGACCAAAAGAACTGAAACCAGAAATAACGAAAAGAAATCGACTCTTACATGTGGAAGTGTAGACAGAAAACAGGAAGCGGGTACAGAGGCTCTTGTTATTTGGTGTCATTCTATTTCATTCAGTTGTTTAATCACATACATTTGCTTTTTGAACATAAATAATACCAATAAATATGGCTATACCCTGAGTGCACACCCAACCACATGAAAATACAAATCACAGTTGTTGAGACATTGTTTATAGTTTCAAGATATTGGAAACTATCTGCCAAAATAAAAGGTAAAGCCAGGCATGGTGGCACATGCCTGTAATCCCAGTAGTTGGGAGGCCGAGACAAGAGGATCACAGGTTCAAAGCCAGCCTCAGCAACTTAGTGAGGCTCTCAGCAACCTAGCAAGACCCTGTTTATAAACAAAAGATTTTAAAAATAGGGGTGAGGGCAAAGCTCTAAGGAAGAACACCCCTAGGTCCAATCCCCAGTACCACAAACAATTTTTAAAAAATAAAAAATAACAAGAGAAAATAAAAGGTAAGTGACCAAATAAACTATGGTACAACTGCAGTTGCATAAAAGAGCTAAGATCTTATGAATTCACATGGAGTGATTTCTAGATTAAATGGTTAAATGCAAAATCTAAGTGCAAAAAAGCATCTATCATATCTCTTTTTTGTATAAAACAAATGGAAATTCAGACAGTATGCATATCTACTTGGACACCAAACAACAGAGGGGACAAATTAGGAACTGATGATATTGGTTACTTTCTGGAGTGAGTGGAAGAGGGTAGAAAGAATGGAAGGAATGTTTGGGAATAACAAATCTCTCTAGCTGTTTGTATACTTCCAAGCTTCAGAACCACTTGATTCTTTTACATACGTAAGGAAGTGATAACTAAAGGGGAGATTCTAAAATAAAAGGGGAATTTCTAAAAGGGGATATTCTAAAATAAAAATAAAAGCAAATAAACTGGAAGAGTATATTTGTTTTTGGAGTTCTGGGGATTGAATTGAGGGCCATTGTACCTCTGAGCTACACCCCCAGTCCTATTTTATTTTTTACTTTGAAACACGGTCTCACTAAGTTTCAGAGTTATTGAGGCTGGCTGAAAACCTGTGATCCTCCTGTCTCAGCCTCCCAAGTACTAGGATTACAAGCATGTGCTACCACACCTGGCTAACTGGAAAAGTACTTAAATTATTAATATGACTATACTCATGGGGCAGTAAAGAGAGGGAGACAAAAAGAAGTAACTTGGCAAGTTTTGAACTAGATATGTATCCTCAAGATGAAGAAAAAAGTATAATTCCAAACAAACATTGAACTTTAGTTAGGAGAATAATTTTTCACATAATCATAAGCTAGCAATCCAAAGGTTACTTTTGTGTGTTCTAGTTTTGGAAAATTAGAAATAGTATAGAGAAAGGGAAGCAGGTTTCTCACTATTAGAAAAGTAAGTTGCAAGCCGGGCGTGGTGGCGTGCGCTTGTAATCCCAGTACTTTGGGAGGCGGAGACCTGAGGATCCGGGTTCGAAGCCAGCTTCAGCTCTCTCTCTCTCTCTCTCTCTCCCTGTCTCTATCTCTCTCTCTACTTAGTGAGGCCCTCCGCAACTTCGTGAGACCCTGTTTCAAAATAAAGTATAAAAAATAGGGCTGGGGGTGTAGCGTGGAGGTAGAACGCCCCTGGGTTCAATCCCCGGTACCGCAAAAAAAAAAAAAAAAAAGTAAATTGCAAATTTGGATAATGGGAAGGGTGGGAAGGGTAAACTCTCTTACACTGAACTGAAATAAAAGGTATCACAGAACTCATAAAATGATAGAGGATAGATAGATACAGAAATAGGTTATAGATATAGATGTATATAAGTAAATATATCTTACTTCTGCCAACTAGAAAATTCTAGAAGCAATGACACTCTAGTAGCATGGCTCTATTTCTAAAGACCTCTATCCCCTAAATGTCATTGAATAAATGCTTAATTCTAGGGTTGGATTTAGGAAACATAAAATAAACCTGAAATATCTTCTTGTGCCATAAAGTGAAGATGTATCAGAAGAATTCAGAAGTTATCTGGATATGAGGCTCCTACTAGTCAAATACAGATAATTCTATGAATAAAATAAAAAAAAATTGAGTTCAAATGTATGAATTAGTTAATGGAGAATTGGAGAAAGTGATTCCTTGCAGTAAAAAGCCAACTAACAAAAACAATGAATACTTAAATAAGAAAACATTATAATAAAATTTGATTCAGGAAAAAAATCCTCAATGGATGCTAAAACTAGTAAGCAAAAATCCAAGGAATAGTTGAATATTTACATAGTTTCACAGTATCTCTCCATAAGATAATATTAATTACCAAGGGAGAAAAGTATCAAATTATAAGAAACTTGGCAAACACCATCTTAACCATGTAAAAAAACAGTATCAAAAATGAGACAAAAGGACATCATGTTTCCCCTAGAATGGTGCACTGAAGGAAACACAACGTCACTCAGTGGCATTTTCACTCAAAGTCTATAACCTGAATTTAATCATAAGATAATATCATAAAAATCAATACAGAATGTTTTCTATGAAATAGCCTACCCATTTTCTTGAAAAATGAAAACATCGTTAAACATGAATCAGTATAAACAATTTATCCATATTGTAAGTGATTAAAAAGATAAGGTCGTTAAATGCAACACATGATATCTGGGATTTTCTTTTGCTATGAAAGGCACCATTAGGACAATTGACAAAAATCTAAATAAGGTCCATGGATTATTGGAAATACTATATTATAAATGTCAATATCCTGATTTTGTAAGTTTACTGAGAAAAGGTCTTTATTTTAGGAAATACATACAAATGCATCATTTCTGCAACCTACTATCAAATATTCAGAAAAAAAGTGTGTGTGTGTGTGTGTGTGTGTGTGTGTGTGTGTGTGTGTAGGTTTTGAGCAGGGTAAAGCTAAGATAGGAAGTCTGGGTTATGGGTACATGAAAAAACTTTGAAATCTTTTTCAGCTCTCTATAAAATTATGTCCAAATAAAAAGGTTTTCTTAAATCCTATTATGTCATATAGAATGTACTATGAAAACAATTCTTTCTTCAGTGCTTACTTCACATTTACACATTAGGTTTAGAACTTTCTCTGTCACTACATGAAGACATAGGTAGTTTTTGGATAACTCTTACTTCTATATTCTTTAAAAATCTCTAAACCATGAATTAGCTCAGAAATTAGTATTTTATCCCAGGTAATAACAAAAAATGTCAACCCAAACTGGATGCAATTACTTCTACTCTCCTGGAAGAGTATGTTTTTAACAGATTGCCCACAGTGTTGAAAGAGGGTATAGTTGATTCTCACTCTATTTTTCACATTTGCTATCTGCTTTTTTCCCCCTTTGGGGTTAGAGCAGAGGAGGCTAAAAGCAAGAAAGCTTTACTTAGCTGGCATTGCTACAAAATGGCTTCATGCTCTCTGGAGGCTGGCAGATCTCTTGTGAATATTTTCATGGGGTCTTTGAATTACTGGGAGTTTTAAATTTGAAGTTTCGCTCAACAGAGCAAGTACACCTGCAAGCTTGCTTTACTTCTTCCGCAGACCTGCAAGATCTGATGGCACACTTCCATTTTTTATCTACCATGGCTTTTTATCTGCTGTGGCTCCCTCAAAGGTGGTTTATTGTGATCCCTATAGTGTGTATTTTATGTGGCACACAACTTAAACACACAAAAAAGCCACTGCATCCTTTGTTCTAGCCAATTTTGGAAATACAGAATGACCCCAAAGCAGCCATTTTCATTTCATCCTCATATAGAGAGACCAATCAGCTTTTTCTCTTATTATCTGTACTTCTCAGGCAGGAATCATGTACAAAATCACTGCCTCCCCTTGGCTCCAGGTGATACACAGTAAGCTTTCCAAGTTCTCCTTTTGAAACTCCTTTCTGTTCAAAGAGAAGGCAGGTATCTTCATCCTATCAGAGATGATGATAGCACTCTCAAAAAAGTCCCTCCCAGAATTTTTTGCTAAATCCATTCTCAACCTACCTTTATCACAAAGGAAGGGACTTACATTATCATATAAATAGTTCTTCATAATTACAATGAAAAAACCACAGTTCACTTTGGTAGAAAGTACCTATTGTATTTTAGTTCCTCAGATAAATTCTCTTTTATGACTCTGCAGCCCCATGTATACACATATTTAGATGCAAAAACATTTGGAGTTTTGATGTATTTGGGACTTAGTTGATAATAATAAAAAAATATGAACAGGATACCAAACACAAAAATCAATGTTTAATAAATTTATATGATTTTAACATCTTAACAACTTGGCATCTCTCTCTCTCTCTCTCTTTCTCTCTCTCTCTCTCTTATGTGTGTATCTCTCTATCCCAGGTCTTTGAGATAAACTGCTAGGCTAGCCAAAAATTTCAGCCTGTCCAAAAGGACCAAATTTTTAAACCACTGTTGGTCTCCTACTCTTAATATGTCTACAGAACCTGTTGGGTTAGTTTCTTCTACAGAGAGAGTTCAATAGGCACATCCATGGTGTTAGTTAGATATAAAATGTTCCCTACACAGCTCATTTATTAATGTTTGGAGCTGATGTAATTGAGTCATGAGGGCTGTAATCCCAGCAACAGATAAATCCAAATCCATGGTAGTGGATTTATCTGGGTGGTGATCCAGGTTGGTAGGGTGTGGCTGGAGGTATCCCTGAGGGTGCAGCCTCAGGGATTATATATGGTTCCTCCTATTCCTGTGTTCTTTCTTTTTTTTAACATTCATTTATTGGTGCATTGTAATTATACATTTTGATATATGTCAGGGGATGAACATCATACATGCACACATTGCTCATTTAGCCCTCCCTTCATTCCCACCCTATTCCCTCCCCCTTCCCTCCCTTTCATGCTCCTGATAGTGATTGAGTCTTACAAGTTTGTGTATGTACATCATGTGCTATAGTGTGTTTCCCTCCACCCCCCTCCCAACTCCCTCAGTTAGGTCACCTTCTTTGTCCATCTAAAGTTTTCTTTTTCTTCCATTCTAAGTCCCTTCTAAGTCCCATTCTATCTAGCTCCCACAGATAAGGGGGGACATCCAACTTTTTACCCTTAGTGACTTACTAATATCATTTAGCATAATGTCCTCTAGTTCTCTCAATTTCCCTGCAAATGATGTGATTTTGTTCTTCTTTGTGGCTACGTAAAAGTCCACTGTGTACATATCCCATAGTTTTATGATCCATTCATCTGTTGATGGACACGTTGGCTGGTTCCACAGTTTGGCAATTGTGAATTGTGCAGCTATAAACATAGATACACATGCATTAGTCTGGTAGTTGGGTTTTAGTTCTTTGGGGTAGATGCCTAGAAGTGGTATTGCTGGGTCATGCGGTAGGTTCATTCCCATTCTTCTGAGGATCCTCCACACTGTTTTCCAAAGAGGTTGCACTAATTTGCAATTCCACCAACAGTGTAGTAAAGTTCCTACTTCTCCACATCCTCACCAGCATTTGTTGTTGTTTGTGTTTTTAATGATTGCCATTCTAATTGGGGTTAAGTGAAATCTCAGGGTAGTTTTGATTTGCATCTCTCTGATTGCTATGATGTTGAACATTTTTTCATACATGTATTGGCCATTTGTATTTCGTCTTCGGTGAAGTGTCTATTTAGTTCACTTGCTCATTTTTTGATTGGGTTATTTTTTTTTTAGTGGTGATTTTTTTTAGTTCTCTGTATATTCTAGATATGAGTCCTCTATCAGAGGAGTAGCTGGTGAAAATCTTCTCCCATTCTGTTGGTTCTCTGTTGAGGTTCTTGATTGTTTTCTTTGCTGCACAAAAACTCTTTAGTTTAATGCAATCCCACATATTAATCCTCATTTTAGTTTCCTGTGCCTTTGGGGTCTTGTTGAGGAAGTCTTTACCTGTGCCTATGTGTTGAAGTGTTGGGCCTATGCCCTCTTCGAGTAGCTGCAAGGTCTCTGGTCTGATTTCTAGGTATTTGATCCATCTTGAGTTGACTCTAGTTCAGGGTGAGAAAGTGGGGTTTATTTCTATTTTTCTGCATATGGTTAGCCAGTTTTGCCAGCACCATTTGTTGAAGAGGCTATCCTTTTTCCAGTGGGTGTTTTTAGCCCCTTTGTCAAAAATCAATTGTCTTTAGGTGTGTGGGTTGGTTTCGGAGTCTTCTATTCTGCTCCATAGGTCTATGTGTCTGCTTTTCTGCCAATATCATGCTGTTTTTATTACTATGGCTTTGTAGTATAGTTTGAAGTCAGGTATGGTGATGCCTCCTGCATGGTTCTTGTTGCTGAGAACTACTTTGGCTATTCTGGGTTTTTTGTTGTTCCAAATGAATTTAAGGACAGATTTTTCTATGTCAGTGAAGAATGGCTTTGGTAATTTAATGGGTATTGCATTTAATCTGTAGAGAACTTTTGGGAGAATGGCCATTTTGATGATATTTATTCTGCCTACCCAAGAGCATGGGAGATCTTTCCATCTTCTAAGATCTTCTTCAATTTCTTTTTCCAATGTTTTATAGTTTTCCTTATAGAGGTCTTTTACCTCCTTGGTTAGGTTTATTCCCAAGTATTTTATTGTTTGGGGGGATATTGTGAGTGGAAATGTCTTCTGGATTTCTTTTTCAATGGATTTATGGTTGCCATACAGAAAAGCTTCTGATTTTTTAAGATTGATTTTGTATCCCGACACTTTGCTGAATTTGTTGATCAGTTCTATGAGCCTTTTGGTTGAGTTTGTTGGATTTTCTAAGTATAATATCATGTCATCTGCAAATAGAGATAGTTTCAGTTCCTCTTTTCCTATTTGTACTCCTTTTATTTTCTTCTCTTGCCTTATTGCTCTGGCTAGAGTCTTGAGTACTATATTGAAAAGGAGTGGTGACAGCGGACATCCTTGTCTTGTTCCTGTTTTTAAAGGGAACTCTCGAAGTTTTTCCCCATTCAGTATGATGCTGGCTGTGGGCCTATTGTATATTGCCTTTATGATGTTGAGGTATGTTCCTTATATTCCAATTCTCTGCAGTGTTCTTATCATGAATTGGTGTTGGATTTTGTCAAATGCTTTTTCAGCATCTATTGAAATGATCATGTGATTTTTGTCTTTAGTTCTGTTTATGTGGTGGATTACATGGATTGTTTTTCATATGTTGAACCAGCCTTGCATTCCTGGGATGAACCCAACTTGGTCATGATGTATGATTTTCATGATGTGGTTTTGAATACGCGTTGCTAGCATTTTGTTTAGAAGTTTTGCGTCTAAGTTCATCAATGATATAGGTCTGTAGTTTTCTTTTCTTGAGCTGTCTTTGTTTGGTTTTGGTATTAGTGTGATGTTGGCTTCATAGAATGTGTTTGGGAGAGTCCCATTTCTTTCTATTTCACAGAATAGATTGAGGAGTACTGGGATTAGTTCTTCTGTAAAGGCTTTATAAAATTCACCTGGGAAACCATCTGGACCTGGGCCTTTCTTTATTTTTTCTCTTTATTGCTGCTTCAATCTCGTTAATTGCTATTGGTCGATTTAAATTTTCTATGTCTTCTTGATTCAACTTAGGATGGTTGTACATGTCTAGAATCTTGTCAATATCTTCCAGGTTTTCCATTTTGTTGGAGTATAGTTTTTCAAAGTAGTTTCTGATTATCCTCTGGATTTCTGTGCTGTCGGTGGTAATATCCCCTTTTTCATCTCTTATTTTAGTAATTTGGATTGATTCTCTCTTTCTTTTGGTTAGGTTGGCTAGTGGTTTGTCTATCTTGTTTATTTTTTCAAGGAACCAGCTTTTGGTTTTGT
>PVJS01008103.1:6789-54248 GCA_004027185.1 Glis glis | reverse complement strand
AAAAAAAAAAAAAAAAAAAAAAAAAAAAAAAAAAAAAAAAAAAAATCTTTGAAAGCCAGTATTTATTTTGTAGTAGCAGACTTCTCCATTCAATTTAAACAAAATTCAAGTGTTCAATATCCACTGTGGCTAGTTGCTACCATATTGGGCAGCACAGATGGAGACTCTAGAGAATGTTCAATATAATTAATTTGTAAAAGTTCCACACTTTTTAAAAAAAATTAGCCGGGTGTGGTGGCGCACGCTTGTAATCCCAGTACTTTGGGAGGCGGAGACCGAAGGATCCGGGTTCACGGCCAGCCTCAGCTCTCTCTCTCTCTCTCTCTCTCTCTCTACTTAGTAAGGCCCTCCGCAACTTCATGAGACCTGGTTTCAAAAATAAAGTATAAAAAATAGGGCCGGGGGTGTAGCGCGGAGGTAGAACGCCCCTGGGTTCATTCCCCAGTACCGCAAAAAAAAAAAAAAAAATTATACCCAAAAATATTTTCAAGAGCATATAATTGGTGAAATTTTCCAGCTTCAGGAATAATGAGACAATCTTGCAATTATCCATAGGAAAGAAAAATACAGAACACACACAACAGATTAGGAATCATAATGACATCTCTACAATTGCAACAGTAGCAGAATATAATGGCCAATGCTCTTCAAAGAACTCAACCTAGCATTCTACACATAAGAGGCAAAGTCTTTAGAAATAGAAGGCTTAACATTTTTATTCTCATGCAGTCTTTATCCAGATGCTATTACAGCCCGTACTCTAACACATTGAGGGGAGAACTTAAGAAAATTCCAAACTTGAGATCCAAGAAGTGGGGCTCAAGTAGAGGAGATAGACAAAGAGGGATCCCAGGACTATGGTGAAGGTAAGTCCCCGGAAGACAGAGAAGTAAGAGGTTAGAGGAAAACAAGGCCAGGTCGCAGCAGGAGAACAAAGACATAAAAGAACTCAGGTAGTCTGGTATCTCTGCCGGTAATGAGAAGGGTTTTTTTTAAAGCCTGATAAAAGTGCTTGAGGATGAATTAATGATATTTTCATAGAAAAAATGGCAAATCATTTCATATAGACAAACAAAAGGCCCCACAAACCCTTATGAAGACCAATCCTGGCTGCAAATAATACATAAAAATAGCCAGACATGGTGGCTCACTCCTGTAATTCCTGTAGTTAGGAGACTAAGACAGGAGGATCGCAGGTTTGAGGACAATCTCAGCGATGTAGGAAGACTCCGAGCCACCTAGTGAGACACTGTTTCCAAACATAAAATAAAAAGGGCTGAGAGAATACCCTTAGGGTAAATCCCTAGTAGCACAAAAATAAATAAATAAATCACAAAGATAAAAGAGGGAAATAGTCTTGAAACTTTGTATAGGGGGAAAATAAAACTAGCTAACCAGAAAACAACAAAAAGTATACAAAAAAAAAGAAAAAGAAAAAGAAAAAAATGCCTAAAGTATTTTCAAAGGAAAATATGGGAAAACTTAAGAATCCTATTTTCTAATCAGGGTGCCATACGATTTATCAATGAAAGAAAACAAGCAAACAGAAACCTTTTTTAAACAAAAAGAAAAAGGTATTTATTGGTACCAGTAAAGGGGCCAAAACACTCTGCTCACCATTAGATATACTACTTTTTATTTATTTCCTAAAGTATATTCAAAACACTTGTCAAAGAAGAATTCAGCTTTCTATGAATTATTATTAAATAATTAAAAGCAAAGTAAATACATAGAACACTCAAATCACTTAGAACATATTCCTAATTGTATTCAGGTAGCCTTTATCCAATCTCTGTCTATTGTTCCTTACCCGATGTCCCTAGCCTCTAGAGACCACTATTCTATTCTTTACAACTATGAAATCAATTTTTTCCCTCAAGATATGAGAACAAAATAAATATTTTAGTAAAACAACAATAATAAAATAGAACTTGTTAATGAAACAATTTAAGAAAAATAATTCTTTAAAAACTACTGATTTTTGTATGAGAAAGGGACTCAGTAGATTAAAATTATAAAATTTATCTGATATAAAAAAAACAAAATGGTTTGATTTAGTGTAACTGTGGAGGAGTCATACTGAATATGCCTAAATACAATACAGCAAACAAAGTAGAGCAGTTCACTGAAATATTTTTCAACTATAACCAATACTAGTGCATCTCTGGAACAAAAGTATTTTTATTATCTATAAATTGGTTAATATTGCCATCACTAGTACGAGAAAAGTTAATGATAAACTCTATAGTTGACCAAGGTATTTGATCACTTAGTGTCTATTTCTGAAAAATAATTTTTTTGGAAAACAAGAATAAAAGGTCTTCTTGAGCATAAATCTATCATCGTTAATTTAAAAAGAAAATACTATTAAAACAAGTAAAACAGGTTCAGAGAGTATTCAAATTCAAATAGAAATAAGAGATAAAAGCAATTCAAATTATTAAAGGATGCGATTAAATTATGGCTATTTATAATTAATAAGTACCTACTTAGAGATCTCTAAACTATAGGAATATTTCCATAAAGTCACTCATGGTCAGGGAAGCATTAAAAAATAAAGTATTTTACTATACTGATGGCATAAAAACATTAAATCACAGCCATCAATCCCCATAAGCTTTATTTAGTGTATATTGTACTGAAATTGTGGTATGTGGGTTCCTTTTAACTTTAGTTTATATGATGACTATATTTTATTTTTATTTATTTATTTATTTATTTATTTATTTATTTATTTGGTACTGGGGATTGAACCCAGAGGCATTCTACCTCCCAGCTATACTCCCCAGCCTGATTTCATTTCTTATTTGGAAACAGGGTCTCACTTGGTTGCTGAGAGCCTCACTAAGTTTCTGAGGCTGGCTTTGAACTTGCAATCCTCCTGTCTCAGCCTCCCAAGTACTAGGATTACAAGCATGTGCCACCATGCCCAGCTTGATAACTATATTTTAAAATTGTGTCTGTGTTATTTTTTCTGAATCTTCATGAAAAATATATTGAAAAATACAAGGAAGCACATCTTTTACATTATTATTGAGGATATCTGCCATTATGAATATCTATGCAACACTTTGATTACGGATTTGCAGAAAATTCTAAGTATTTGCACCATAAAACCAATACAAGAATTTATAAATAGAAGCACTAGTACCGAAAGAGTAGAATAAAGATGAAAAATACAGTGCATGTTAAAACAGAAAAGTAGACTTTTCATAAAGGGAAATTTTATGTTTTATTTCTTCAGCTTCTGTTTTTCTTTGATCTGACTAGGGAGCCTCATATTTAGCTTTTCTAAAGTAACTGTCCAGGCCTTGTCTTCAACTTGGCAGCTGGCATAGGGCGCCAGGCCCTCTGTCAAGCAAAGGGCCAAGCCATGGTCAAACACCTCCAAGTAGAATGAAGAGCCAGTACTCCCATGTCCCAACTTTTAAAATTTTTCATTTGTTTCCTCAAAAACTGTTTTTTTCTCATTTTTATCCTAAAGTGCTTCAAAAATATGTATTATTCTTTGCTATTTAAGAAAATTTCATAAAAAATTTTATTATGTTGGTAATAAATGATAGTTTTTTAAGACTTTATGCTTAGTTTTTGATTAATAAATGACTGAAATTGTGAATCTCATAATTGGAAAATGATTAAGAAAATAACTTCATATTTATCTATATTAAAATAAAATATACTTATGGGTTAATTTTGTCCATCATGTTTTACAAATTCTTCTGAAAGAAATGCAGATTATTATATTATGTATAAATAATTCATTTTTAAGACATTTATTTGTATTATTTGAAAATGTTACTTTTCTGCCTGGTGAAATTTAATGATACTTCAGTATCATTAACATTTGTAAAAATCAATGACTATTTGGTTTTATACTTCTTATACTACCCAGGGCCTATAGACAATTCCAAGTTTATAATTTCAATTCATCTCTTTTAATAAACTCCACCACTGGTCTAAGTCATATTTTAGTCATTCTAAGATAGTCCTCACCACTGTTTTTCTCTAAGCCAAATTAAGTAGGTTTCCTAAATATATGTAGAAAAGCTTTGATCTCAAAAAGAGAAAGTAATTGTGTATTTAAGGGAATTATTCAACAATAAGTTTAACTTCTTGTATTTTCATTTTACCTCAATGATTCATAATACCCTAAAAACTACAAAAAATACATAGAAACAAAATTGTACATGCTAAAAATAAATTTCCAATGCATAGTCACAAAAAATAACAAGAACAATAAGTAATACATAAACATAAGTAATAACAACAGTTTATTATTACTGCATTGACAGGACACTATCATTTCTTTTCTTTTTCTTTTTCCAGCCTCTTTCATTCCAAAAAATATTGTGCTTTTACTACTATAGACCTAAGATGGTCTTGCAATTGTCTGAATCCTGGTCTTTCAATTTCCTTTTATTCACCATGACTCTGAAAGTTTGAATTGTGCCATCCCTAATTAGCATTCACATCAGAAACCCATGGTGCACTCCAGGTTATCACAGTGGGAAGTGAGAATACCAGGAGGAACAAGTGGAAAAGCCTAGCAACTACCATCAAGACAGCTTAATGTTTTCAAGAAAAGGCAATACTCAAGAAGACTGATTTGTGAAGCTCAAGAACTACTGATGAAGAGAGTCTCCACATGGGCTCACGTATTGTTCTCTTGCCTGGAAGATGGACCACACTTCAACATCTCAAGACACTATTAAAAAGGCACATTCACATGGACTTTCCAGACAGAAAATTAATAACTATTGTGATCTGGTGTCTAGGTTTTAAAAAATAACCTGACTGTACAGCAGGCCTGTAGAGCAATATTTTACTTTAATGAGTTTTTAATAAAATATCTTTATTACTTATATTTTAAATTACTTAGCAAATTGATGTATGTTCTAAGGCAATCTAGAAAACTTTTTTGCAAACCTATTGAGCAAGACATTCTTTTTTGTGACCGCTTCTCATATACACATAGAAATCTTTTGGTAAACTACAGAGACATAATCATATTCTTTGCTATTACAAACTGTATGTGCCTCCTTTTAGAAGAATAACTTCAGAAAGTCTCACAATGTATACAAAAATCTAAGTCTCTGGCCAAAAATATCATTCTAGGAAAAGTTTCTGTTTTTATTCTATAACCACAGAAAATCTGCTGGGATTTGGGAAGGTCAGAAGAATATTTTTCCCTAAAAAGTAACATTTATTCACCCCAAACTGAGGTGAATCCTATAGAAATACTGTACAATACAGTTGAACTCAACATTCAAGAAAAAAGAACAAGAGTTTTGCTGTTCACTAATATTTCAGGAAAGGTACTTACTAATGTTAGAAGAATAAGAGTTTAAAGAAGGATTTGGCATAGTAATTATCATTCATGCTTGTTTAAAGAAAAAATTGTCATGTGTTAGTAAAATCTTGAATGCTATTAAACTCCTCCATTTGACTACATTATCAGTTTAGGTGGAAGATGTTGGTTGTTACTATTTTTCTGTTGATATTTGTATTTTAGTCATTAATTTTCCATTAGTTTAATTCAAAATTGAAGGGAGGGGGAGAGAGAGAGAGAGAGAAGCTTGAATTAATCAAATGTACCATTTCACTGTTGTTCCAGTAAAAAGGTTTGATGGGAAAAGAGACTGCACCTATTAGCTAATCTCTAAGCTGCATTTCATCTCCGAATCAAATTTATTATCCCCTTTCATTAATAATCAAGAATTGGTTGCACAAAAGTTATTGCCAACATCTCTATTCTTACATGACTAAACAGACCTCATTATCTCCCTTCCCAACATTCCCATCACACTCTGGTGATACAAACACCCCACACCCCGGCTTTTAACCTCTAAGTCCTCATTCACATTTCTCCATTATTTCTTGCTCCATCTGATCCATTCCAAAAAAACCTCATACCTGATATTTCAATGCTGCCATCTCTTTCTTTTTGCCTATAAGGACAATCTCTCTCAAGTAGACTCCACCAATAATCCCCCATTCAGAATCACCCATGAACAAACCATATCTCATTTGTCCCAAATGGTTCTTGACCCACTTCTTTGTTGAACTTTCTTAGAATAATTCATCCTTTCTTTCTCTTAGATATGTGAAATTTAAAAATGGGTTTTAAAAAGATATTGGTATCCAAGAAAACAAACTTCTGGCCTAGCTGAGTACTAAGGTATGAGAATCATAAGTAGAAATTCAGAATATAAGAGAAACAGGTATGTTGAGGCCTGAATTGAAGAAGGTCTGATACATGCTGAATTGCAACCTGGCGTAACTCTATTCAATAAGTATGGTGCAAATTTATATCTGAACCTCAATTCAAAGTGAGAGCTAAAATTTAAATTGTCTAATTGTGTTTGGTTGAACCTGCTATGATAGCATCTTTAAAAATGAGAAAACTGAGGTAAAAACACTAATTTTTCCATGTAGTTTTCTGGAAGCTAAATTAAACAAAAGAATTCAAATTCCTCTATTCTTTCTTATACAAAAAATAGTATATTTCTTATAATAAAATAGTCTTCAACAAAATTACAATATTGACAATGTTAGCAATAAAAATGATATGGCAATAAAATGAAAACATTTAAGAATCTTCATAGTAGCCAATTTAAAGTAGATTTAATAAAGACTAAAGAAGTAAGGGTATATTGGAGTGTATGGTAAAATGTAAGGTGGTAGTCACTTAGAAGGCTTTAAAAATTAAGACTGTAAGCCGGGTGTGGTGGTGCACACCAGTAATCCCAGTATTTGGGAGACTGAGACAGAAGGATCGCAGGTTGGAGGACAGCTTCAGCAAATAGTGAGACTCTTATCAACCTAGCAAGACCCTGTTTCAAACTAAAAATGAAATAGGGCTGGGGTGTAGCTTGGAGGTAGAATGCCCACACACAAAAAAAGACTGTAGGGTTTTTTTTTAATTATACCTAATTTTACATCAACACCCACAGCTGTCCTTATCTACTCTTTCCATCTTTTTCTACCACAATAAATAGGTTTATATTTGTCTAGCTAAAAATGAGAAATACATTAAAAATAAATACATGGAGCTATTAGAGCAAGAATGAAAAGGAGAGATGTGATGCCAGTATAATCTCTGAACTAGAAGAAAAAGTATAAGGCGAGAAGGTCTGGTTGCCTTGGAACAAGCTGATTGCAGGAGTGGAGTAGGAGAGGATTTAGGTTTGAATGAGCTCCACTTTTATCTCACATGTTAATACTTAAGCAGTACTTACATGGGTATATCTACTATATCTGCCTTAAATTATTTTGATCTTATTATTTCCACGATACATGTTTAAAGCTGCTTAGAAATGGTGTCCAGGTTGCTAGGAATGAAAACCTTTTTCTTTGTAGCTGTGGTGTCTGTGTTTCAAGCTCGAATACCCTGCAACTCTCTAAGGACAACACGCTTGACAGCTCCTCTCCCACAATGGAAGGAGAAGAATCAGAGGGAAAACTTATTGTAGCAGCAGATTCGAAGCCCTAGAAATCTGCTTTTGTTGATATTATGGAAGAAGCCGCAGAACCACTTCGGGGATGATTCGGTCACTTCTCTCTTTTGTACTGTGAACCCTTCTATTGTCCTCCGGAGTTTGCTTCTAGGTAAGCCTCTGTGTCTGCGACTATGGCACAAAAAGCTTAACAAGCCTAAGAAAGTAAAGTGGATACTGTAATACACAACCTTCCACATAGAGCTGGGAAAATAAAAAATAAGACTATGCTGCAGGTGCAGACACATTTGTTAAATTCATTGACAACTGGGAAGAAAGAGCCTCCTTGAGAGTGAATGCTTTCCTGAAAAAGTAAATGCATGGTTCCCAGGCATAGTCATTTGTACACTATAGTGCTCCTAGCCATGAAAGGAAAGGACATGTACAGTGGTATTTAAATGCTAGCAACCTTTTGATGGACAAAAATCAATTATTATACAGGAGCAGCACAATGGGAAACACTCAACATATTTAGATAGAACGGAAAAAAATCTATTGAAAACCAAGAACTCAGAGGGGAAAGAGACATTCCCTATATGAACTTCAATAAGAATCCAGTCATCTGATACTCCCCTAGCTAGTGGGTCTATAGCAGTAATGACAGCAGGATCAGTTTATAAGCTAAAGGTAAAGCACACATTGTATTTTTAAAGCTCTTTCTAGCTTGCTCAGAATTAGCACTTTTCATTATTATTTTTGTCAACTAGGAACTTATATTTCAGGAAACTCTACACACAAAAAGTTTATCAGAAATGAAATGATTCTGAGGTTGATCATTTTAGTTCCATTAAGAATAATAAACACAGTCAGGCATGGTGGCACATGCCTGTAATTCCAGTACTTGGAAGGCTCAGATAGGAGGATCACAGGTTCAAGACCAGTTTCAGCAACGTAGGTAAACCCTAAGCAATATAGGGGGACCCTGTTTCAAAACAAAAAATAAAATAAAAAGGACTAGGGGTGTAGCTCAGAGGTAGAATGCCACTGGATTTAATCCACAGAAACACACACACACACACACACACACAGACACACACACACACGAATGAAAGAATGATAAACACAAGAAACAAGGGAATTTTAACAATTGAATTGAAAATCAATGACTAGAGAGGCACTATGAGGAAACACAATATTAAAAAAGGCCTGAACAGACCCTAGCTCTAGGTGTAGAATTATGGAGGTAGATCCCTAAATCTCCAAATTTATGATATACTAAAACTTATTCCAAAACTTTAAAAAGTTAAACATTAACAAAAATGTTTAGTGCTTTCTATAAAGAATCCTCTCCATATTATAACTATGCTGCACCCATACAGTGTATTAGATCTAAGCCATGTTGATAGAGTGAACTAAAAACATTTGTAAATAACCCCAATTTCTTTTTTAAAATTTTTATTGGTGCATATTAATAAAACAGAATAGTGGGTGTCATTGTATCGTATTTGTATATGCATATAACATAACATCAAATTCACTCCCTAGTACCTCTTCTTTTCTACCCCTCCTCCCCCCCCAATCCAGTTCTTCTCCCATATGAACAATCCCAATTCTTATTTCTAATTCTAAAGAGAAAAAGAATGAGATAAGCTCCAATTCTATTTCATTTGCCCAGGAAAATCTGAGATTATGATTTAAGGAGGATGAAAGAAAATGAGTGCTAAGTTAGACAGGAGTCCAGAAACGAGAGGCCCCACACAGACATGCAAGAGTAGGCTAAATACTGGCCTCTATGGAGGAGACTGGCTAGATGTTTAGGGACACACCTGGAAGTACATCCCAGTGCCCTAGCATATGTTCGACTTCTTATTAACAAACATTGTTTTATGTGAACAATTCTCAATCAAGATGCTATTTTGTGCCTAAACTGTAACTATTGGGCTCTTCCATAGTGGGGAACTAGATATTTCATTTTATAGAACCAGTAGCTCAAGTTGGCTAAACAAATTGGAGGACACCTTGCTCTTCTACTTCCCAGCTGGGTGTCCATGAGTAGATTATTTAGGAAATCTAGATATCAGCTTTCCCACCTGTGAAATGATGTGAATAATAGTATCTACCACAAAAGATTATTATAAAAATAAAATAAACACATGGGAAATATTTTGAACTATGTCTGGCACAAATTAGGCATGAAATAAATGTCTGCTAGTTGTTTGTAATTAACTATATTCATCTATTCATACTGGATGAACTTGAGAAGCAGGCCAATGATCAAGCCCCACTTAATCAGGGTCTTCTTTCAGTTTTACAAATTTCCCGAGATCTTTCTTGCTTTAGGGTCCTTGTGCATGATATTCTCTCTGCCTAGGATATTCTTTCCCCTTTCTTTCCTTTTCTAATTCTTTCTCAAACTTTGGATCTTAGCTGTCTATTCTGCTGTGGAGTCCTAACCTGACTTATTTTTTCACTCTTGACACCCAGCATAATTCAGTATCACACTGAAAATAAGGCATCGTGCCATTTACTTTTCTCCTACATTTTAATAACAAGATGTATGTATATGTGTGTGTGTGTGTGTGTGTGTGTGTGTGTGTGTGTGTAATTCTAAGTATGAATCCTTGCACAATCTAAATTTAATAATGGCAAAATCAGAATCTATTTTGCTCATCAAATATTATTTTATCACAATGCCTGGTATGTCGTCATCATTCAAGACATATTTGTTGGGGAAGGGGATGTAACCCAGTGGTAGAGTACATGCTCAGCATGCACAAGGCCCTGGGTTTAATAAAGTATATTTTAGAAAGACATATTTGTTAAAGGAATGAGTGGATTAAATTAAATGAGTGAATAAAATTCATGAAAAATAGCACTGATTAGGATTCGTTTACAGATATAGTTGAATTCAAGAACATCTCGCTGATTTTCTAAGACTCATTATAAAAATGTTGGGTAAGAATCACAGGTGAACTTTCTATTTGTGTCTCCTTTACATAATAGGGACTTCGGGAGAAATGTCATTAGTCATAACAGAGCCAGAATTCCCTCCAAGATTTACCAAAAGAGAAAAGGACCAAAAGGACAAAATAACCATAACATTAATCAAGTCATCATAACCTCTCCAAAAAATATAAATGTAATATCAGTAAATTACATCAAGCATAAGGTTTATATAAATAAGGTAAACAGTCCTTTCGAATTTGTTATTTTCTTGATTGTGGATACTTGGTGACCAGAGTATTCAGAAAAAGAGTTTTTTTCAACTAAGAGATATGGAAATAGTGACTTACATTCTTTTAGGAAAAAACAGAATGTTTTAGAAACCAGTAGAATAGCATACTCTAAAAACATAAAAAAAACAAACATAGTGCATGTTTGGTTGTTGATCTTACATTTATTTAATTCTAAGAAGTAACGATCTATGCAGTTCTTAATCATACTTATAGATCAGTGTTACCTGTGAAAACTTAAAAAAAAAGGAAGATAGCCAAGTCCCAAAGCCCAGAAATAATGTTTCAAATGGTAAAAAGTACGTTTTGAGAAACATTACTTTTCTTAAAGTTTTATGGCTGACTATGATATAAATCTAAAATTAGATACTACTTGTTTACAGATAGATGTAAAATTATCTATGATTTAGAAAAATATCTAAATATCTTTTGCAAAGTAGTAGTAATTAAGCAAGATAGAGAGACTACATAGGTAATATTAATCACCTGCTTTGTTTGCACTAGAAAATTGTAATAATTTGACCAATTATATTTAAAGATAGTCATTTAAAGGTTGCTTATTTCTTATTATTTCTCTTTTAAGTAAATATCATTCATTTAATTTAAATATTGATAAATATTTATTGAAAATAAATATTGATAAATATAAGTAAATATTGGTAAATATTTATTGAAAGCTTGCTATATCCAATGCACTTTTCTCTGGCATTGAGAGATAAAAAATTATAAAATTTGGTTATTTGCCTTTGTATAGCTTACATGTCAAATGGATACACAGTCATGCACAAATTTTCTAAAAGTCATGGTAAATGCCATGATGGAGTAGTATGATTTGTAAAACACTCACTTTCCTACCCCCCTAACACACACTCAACTCAGTGGAGATCAAACAGATTCATCGAGTGGGTATCATTTGAGATGCATCTGGAAGGACGAATAGCATTTGCACAAAGGAACATGATAAGAATTGAGCAAAGACCAGTTTACCGAAGGCTGCAGATATCCTTTGCACAGCATTCCTTATTCTGCTAGTATTGTGGAGGTACATGTAGCATAAAAACATAAGACACAAATTCTATTTCTCTAAGGAACACTTAGTGATGTTTGGGAAAATAATGCACACAAATAATCACATATTAATTCTAAATTGTATAGATTACTGACAAGTTCTATAATATCTCATAAATGGAGAAGAACATACTGCAGAGAAAGAAAATAGGGCTTACACAACCACAGTAGTAGGCTAATTGGTTATCCCAGTTCAATTAAAGCATAGACTTCCTGAATGGGAAGTGAGATAGAAGGCGGGAGACAAGACTGTAGAAAACCTTTAACACCAAAGATGAAACTTTTGGGCTTTTTAATGGCCAATATGGATTCTCTAAAAATTGGCATAAGCACATAAGCAGAGAAATGACAAAATTTAATTGTTACAGTGAGTACTGGGATGCATTGTAAAGGGGTAAGGTACAGGCAGATGGGATAGCTACATGGTTACTGCAAAAGTCCTAGCCGGAGGTAATGAGACCAACAGCATACTGGTGGGTGGACCGGAATGAGGATGTGTTATTGTCTTGTGGAAACATGGAAATATTTAGGCTGAAAAATAAGGCTGGGCTGGTGGGTTTGAATATTATCTTTGAAATGGAAGAACATCTAAAATGACATTAGAGATCCTTGGAAGTTTGGATCTGATGAATAAAAATTCTGATGAATAAAAAATTCTGAGGTCTTTGCAAGAGAATGATTACAAAATCTTATAACTTCTATCACTGTCATTTTATGATTACTAGCTTTGCTTCATTATCAAAAGTCATTAACCCAACCTATTTTATTTTGACATGCCTACAGTTTTGACATCCCTTTTGGTTACTAAAAGGACAAGAATATGAATTCCTCCTGGCTTGATTTGTCATTGTAAATCAAATTTAGATATTATATAAGTACTAAACATTTGTAGCACTTTGTTATGGACACTAATCGCATTCTGGCTACCCAGGGAAACAGAAGAATGGATGTAGATAAGCTTATTCAGTAGGTAGAATGTCCTGCCTAAATAATATATGAGCTTCTTGTTTATCTTAAAATTAAAATCCCCTTTTGCAAATGGCATAAGTGACTACTACATTGCAATCTAATTAAAATATATAGTTACGATAGGGGTAAAATTATTCAGCTTATCAGTATTAATTTAATTATGTTGGTGGTGAAAATATTTCTGGCTTTAAAAAGCATTTGGCATTTGATTTTATTAGTGAGATTAGTAAAATAAAAAATGACTCTCCAAGCTGAAAACAATGAGATTAAAATCAAGGTTAAGGTATATTTATAGTGGTGGGAAATACTGCAAAATTAATTCTATGTTCCCTGAAATATGTTTGTAGGAAATGAATAGAAATAAAGTTCCTGTTTGGCTCCTCATTTAATTATATCTGTACATCCGCATGTCTATGTATTTTTCAAATCTTGATATTGACAATTCTTCAATAATAAGTAACTTTGGAGAAATGTAAATATTTCTAGGAATGCATGAAGCTGTATAATTAATCAATATAAACATCCAAACATTAATATAATTTACATCATTGAAGATTAAGAAAATGAAACTGTGGCTAAATTAAGATCGACTCATTTCTTATACAGTAATTACTAATAACCATAAAATACATTACATTCTGTTCATTACTGTTCTAATTATAATGTCCTTTTCTATCCACTTCTACGTGTATCTGCATGTATCTAAAAATAATGCAAAAACAAATACTTACCAAAATGGTGGTCACAATCAAAGAACGATTAGATAAGGAATCTGTGATGTTAGCTGGCTTCCCCTTTTGACTTTCTGTCATATTCAGGCCACTGGCTGGATCCCAAGTTCCAATCTATAAAATAGCACATGTGCTTTGTAAATTGTCCATCAGGCACCTGAGAGAGGGAGTACTGAAGAGAAAGTTAAGGCTGCTAACACTTATTATTCACCTCTGCTGCATTATCTGCTGTCATTAAAGTAAAGGCTGCTTGTTTTAAGCATGATTCACTGCTCTGTGAAGTGTGGCCAGTGAAGTGTGACATTAAAGAACAAAATGATCCACTGCACTGCCGCCGTCAGTGTGGGAGCTTAATTTTCCTTTCAAACTTTCTTTCACCAAGATAAACCACATTTGATGATACCTTGATAGCTGGCTAGGAACTCATGAATAGGGTATATCTTTTAGTGTAATGGATCTATCTCATCCTCTCTGGATAAAGATAGCATACAATATTATATAGACAAAGCTAAATGACAGGGTAAAACCTGGGGATCCAGGATAAATTCATAGGTAAAGGCTGGCTTCAGGGAAGAATTGACCAGCATTTCACATAACCCCCAGTAGGACAAGGCCATGCCCAGGATTATCTTTGGAGCTTTCGAAAAACACACTTTTGCAGCTTTTTAAAATATTCCCCAAGAGGATATTACAACATAATCTCATCTAGATAACCCATTCCCATATTTCCTCTTATATTCTGTACATTGAATACATGCATTTTAATTAAACTAATGATTTCTGATAGATTAGGCCAGATATGCTTGTGTATAGACATTTGTACCCACTGGATACAGCACATGGGATGACACAGACAAGCTGCTTGGAAGATGCACATAAACACAGTAAGCCACAGAACACATAGATTGGGTGGTTTATTGTGTGCGGATAGTGTGGCATCATACAAGAGGATTTCTAGCTTTTTTTTGGCTAATAGAATGGCTTATAAACAAACAGGATATTGTAGACTTACTATAATTAGAGTGATTTATATTCCAGTTCTCCCCCTCCAGGAACACTTAAATTAATTAATTTATTTGGTTATTTAGTTATTCATGTATTTACTTATTTTGGTACTGGGCACTGAACCCAGGGTCATTCTACCTCTGATCTATACCTCCAGCCCCTTTTTATTTCTTATGTTGAATGTTTTATTCTTATGTTTTATTTCTTATGTTCACTAAGTTTCTGAGGGCCTCACTAAGTTGCTGGGAATGTTCTCATATGTGTGATCCTCCTATCTCAGCCTCCCAAGTACTAGGATTACAAGAGAGCACCACCATGCCCAGCTCCAAAAACAAGCTAAATTTATTGCACAGAATTATTTATAGTGCCTCCTTTCATTTTCAAAAGTACCCTATATGGAGGATGAATTTTATGGTCTCATTACCTAAAACCTATGGCCTCCCTCAGATAAGCAGTATCCATTTCACCTTGAAGCAGATAAAACAAAAGTAAAAAATAATCAGAGTTCAGGTCCCTCCAAAAGCAATAGTAGTGTGCCAGTTCCTAAAACATTGGGTGTTGCTTTTAATCTACCTGGTTAGCAAATAGCAAATTTAAAAAAAATACTGTGTGGGGAAAAAAGATTGGGTCTACATAAGTAATTAAATTAAATATAACCAGTTACTATTAATTAGAACAATTTTTCTTATATAATAAATGAAAATAGGACACCAAGTAGAATTTACATAATGTTTTCAAAAAATAAACACAAATACAACTATGAAATATACTTTAAAAATATAAATACTATTAGGATATTAGAATTAGAGGTACAATATTCATTTATATTTTTACTGTGTTATATTATTTACTGTGGAAAGCAAGTGAAGCAAATCACAGAAAAAAGAAATATCTATTTGTATAAAGATAAAGGCGTAAGATAATAGCATTGGAGGACAACTTTCAGTCAGAGACAAGGTGACATTTTTTCACTTATTACTGCCACAGAAGACAGAGGAGGTGGCTTACTGGCACCTGAACTACGCACTATCCTGTAACTATAACCAAAGTAAAGGAGAATAGAGACAGAGAAAATGTGAAATCAGTAGTTCTTTTCCCTCACTCTCTTAAACCCGAGTCATCAATGATGAAATTTGTCTTTCATAATCCCCTATCCAACTATCCAATTTCTCTTCAAAGGAAAGGAAGACTGTCAGTTTACCTTTTAAAAGAAACTTTGTATATAAATTAAACTATTTAAAAATGAATATTAATTTAGCAGGTATCATTATTATTACAATCTACCTAAATATACTAACAAAGGTTTCATCAGCATGAGGTTATCCATATAAATATCAAAATTATTTTATTTTCCTATATTTCATCATATACACTTTTTAGATCCATTTTTCATTTGCATGACTTTCACAGTAAACTATTAAGATATATTTTCCCTTAGTGGGAAAAGTATAAAAGTAGAAATATTAGTAATTTGTGATAATTGAATAAAGCATAGATATGTCATTCTAATCATTGTATATAAATGAAAACTACTATATTTTCCATGAATGCATTTAACTACACAAGGGACTCTATTAATATCTTTCTTAGTGATGACCTAAATTATCTTACCATATTTTTTGGGGGTAGAGTTATTTTTCCCTTTATGATTAAGCACTGTATATTCCCGATATTTGTGTCAAAAGGGAAAAGTCAAATCAGTGGGAGAAAGAAGAAACTTTTATTTATCCTTTTCAAATTAAATTACCTACTGGGCAATCAAATTTCATTATCTTAGATCATGACTACCATAGTGTCATAAATATGAAGTTTAATTCTTTTTTTTTTTTTTGCGGTACCGGGGATTGAACCCAGGGGCGTTCTACCTCCATGCTACACCCCAGGCCCTATTTTTTTATATTTTATTTTGAAACCGGGTCTCACGAAGTTGTGGAGGGCCTCACTAGGTAGCGAGAGAGAGAGACAGGGAGAGAGAGAGAGAGAGAGAGAGAGAGAGAGAAAGAGCTGAGGCTGGCCGCGAACCCGGATCCTCACGAACCCGGATCCTCCAGTCTCCACCTCCCAAAGTACTGGGATTACAAGCGTGCACCACCACGCCCAGCTTGAAGTCTAATTCTAATTCAGGGTCAGTAATAAAGGCGCAGGAGTCAGGCAAGTAACATCAGTGTGCAAAATGGTAGGGTATAAGTCAATGACGAGAATGTCTATGCCAGGGTATACAGTTTTCAAATCTCACAAAATCTCAAGTCAGAGTGGCTAGCAAGAGGGGGCCATGATCCCAGCTCCACCCTGCATAGTTCCCTGGGTCGGTTCATATGTTTCCAGAATGGGTATTTTTTATTGATACATAATAATTACACATTTTAGGGGGTAAAGTATGATAATTCAATCCATATATATAAAATGCGAAATGATCAAGCCAAACTAATCAGCATTTCCATTTCTTAAAACATATTTTTTTTGTATTGGGAGATTTTCACATTACTCTTTTTTAGTTCTTTATAAAATGTATAATAAATTGTTGTAAACTGTAGACACCCTAACACTAGAACTTATCTTCCTATCCAGCTATCTTCTAAGTTCCCAGCAAGGGTCATCACGGCTGGGGAAGCCCAGCTGGGACTTGAGCAGGGACAGAGGAAGGGGTGTACAGTTGGAATGCCTGCTGACCTGCTGAAGTGCTTCAAATTCAAAAAACCATTAAAAAGCACTCTGTCGGCTAAACAAGATACATCTGCAGAAGGTATTTTGTAGTGATTTCCACTTTTCTATCCCTGGTCTATAATTATTGCCACTCACTCATTTTTTCCCTCAAATTGTATTTCCTTTCTCTTCACCATTGGGTAGGTTATTTAACTGTATAGTGTGTTTTTTTCTTATTTCTTCTTTTATACTTATTATTAATATACTTTTATTGGTGCATCATAATTATACATCATAGTGAGGTTCAAGGTGATGCAAACACATGTGCACAGCATTTGGCGTGTTTCCCTCCAGATCCCACCCACACCCCAACCCCGTACATGTTAGTGAGATTGGTAGTGATACCTTCATAAATGGACACAGTGTTATTTGCACTGTTTCCTTCATCAAGCGTCCTTTCTCCCTTTCCCATTTTATATAGTTTTCCTGGATTATCCACGTTGCCATGCCTTCTATAGGTATTATGCTCTTGGTATGAAACACCTTTTCCCTTTCATTATCTTCCCATGTATGTTGATCACTGCTTCAAAACATGCATAAGACAGCTCTCCTTTGTGTAGCAAGTAGGCCTTTGGCTACACGTCTATAGAGAGCAACTTGTGCATGCTTTCATTACAGTAAATATCACACTCCATGTTAAGAGGTTTCTTATCTCTTGTTAGTTAAAATCTAAATCCCCTTGAGTAGAGACTTTGGCTTATTCATCTTTTTATCCCAAGGCTTCTGAATATAGGGCATTCTAAGGACTTTACATGAAAGAGCTCTGAATATATTGGTTATATGAAGAAACAAATGAATTATTTTCTTCATATCAGAAATATCACTTATGTATTGCTTTGAATTAAAATTATAATTCATTTTTACTTATCTTATCCTATGTTAGCCTTTAAGTACTAAAGGGAAGGAAGCATGTCACAAATCTTTAAGTTACAGGTAATTAATATTCAATAAATATTTACCAAATAGACTAAATAAATGAATAGAATATGTAAGTGAATTATTACATGATGTAAATGTTTAGGATTTTTAGATTTAATTTCCAATTTCATTCAGTTGTGTGGCAAATATTTAACATTTGTGATGTGTATATTCTTTGATAATTACATATTTTATTTTTATGTTTTATTCTTCATTTTTCTTCTGTTATTTTTTCTCCATGTTTTGTTCAAGCTCTATCTCAATATCTTATTTAATATTTGGGAATATTATATTAGATACCTTTACCATACTATACTTACTATAGCTTAGGAAAGTTGTGTTTGCAACTTTCCTAAGCTATAGTTTATATATTTTTATATTTTATAAGTATTCTATGTAAATATTTTATTTTTTATTCCTCAGAAATGTTTAAGTTCTTAATATCATTTTGTTTGGGAAATGTTAAATCTTTTGTTTCTTTGTTTTATTTTTCTGAGAATAAAAAGCATTAGTTTTCACAATTAGTTTTAAATGTTTTATTTATCTCACTAATCCGTTGATTATTTTTGTGTGTTGACAGTTTTCTCAATATAAATTTCCTTTGTTTTTTAAATAACATTACGATTTTATGTCCAAAGAAAGTTTCTGTTTCCCTTCAAACTGCATAAGTGTTTACCTCATCCATAATTAGCATCGTATCATTTTTTCTAAAGGTACATGTTAGCTCTGTTTGTGTAAGTAGAATCAACAGGACATGTTTCTTACTCTCTGTGGAATTTGTAATAATAATCTGCTTGACATGAATACCAGAAACTTTCTCAACTAGGAATAAAATAAACATTTCCAGTTAGGCTTGAAAATATTACTTCAAAATGAAGTCAAGCTTATTTAAAGCTAAGAATAATTTAAATTCTCTTCTAAAAAGGTAATTGGCACAATGAAATCATAAAAAAAATCTTTTCACCATCTTACTGACATTTGCTAACAAAATATCCATTGGATATTGGTGGATGGGAATAATGGTTTCATTATAAACCAGTGTAGGGCTGATGGTGTAGCTCAGTGGTAGAACCCTTGCCTAGCAAGTCCAAGGCCCAAGGTTCAATCCCCAGCAAAACACATACGGAAAGTGTAAATAATAGTAGTTATTGTTTTTTATTAAGAAAGAACACCTGTGCAATGATAATGAGAAACCATATTATACACCATTTTTCAAATACTTTTAGCACAATGTGAAGTTTCCATAATAGAACAAATTTGTTTAAAAAAATTCCCAGTAATAAGTTGCCCCAAACCACATGACCCATAAAGTATAGTTTTCCTTGTAGTATTTTAACTGTTCCTTTTAGAAGAAAGAATATCCCTAGTAGTACCTCTTGAGAATATTGAGAAATGGAAAGCTTAAAGAAGGAATTTGAATTGAGTGCTGATTTATATTTGGGAATGAGCCAGGAACAGTGGTGCATTCCTGTAATCCTAGTACATGCGATGTTGAGACAGGAGGATGGCAGGTTTGAGGTCAGTGCAGAGTAACTTAGGGAGACCCTGTTTCAAAATAAAAAGTATGGCTGAGGGTATAACTCAGTGGTAGAATGCCCCTGGGTTTAATATCCAGTACCACAGAAAGAAAAAAAAGAAAGAAAGAAAAGAAATATATTTGGGAGATGAATAGTCCTTCCAGTTGACTAAATATACACTGATGGCTATTTATTTCTTTATTAACTAGTATACCCATTCTTTCTGGATAATATGCAAACCCAGGTTTCTCAAGCCAATATGATACATGATTAATAGATAAGGAGATTTTCTTCAGTACAGTAGTTTTCCTGCTAAGTGTTAAAGGGAATTTAGAGCCTTTCTATTTCTTCACTTACTTCACTCCTTCAAATGTTGATTATTTAAATAAGTAGTAGAAATACTTACTGTCCAATAATTTTTTATCAAAGTTTAATACCTGTGTACTTCCACTGGGCTATGTGTTAAGATGAGAACTCTAAAGCATTGCACTGAATTCCCAAAGACAAACAGGAAATACTTCATAGCAAGGGCGATGTGCTGCCTGCCACTGAAAATTCAGAGCACAGTGCAATTGGCTGGGAACTCAGTTACCTTCATACATAAATTAATTGTCCTATAAGGACAGTGCAAAGAACACCTCAGCAATCAGCTTCCTGAAACTATCACTGGTTTCCATAGGGTATGGGATTTTACCATTTGAGAATTACAGTGCTAATATGAGGAAAATAGATCAATAGGTATATAATCAGAAAATATACCAATCAATACATGAATATGATGAGATGATTACATAGTTTTGCATCTTGGATTTTTAGTTTTATTCAGGTAAAATTCAACCATAAACAAAATTAAAGAGTTAAAGGGGCTGGGCGTGGTGGCACACGCTTGTAATCCCAGTACTTGGAAGGCTAAGATCAGAGGATCCAGGTTCACTGCCAGCCTCAGCTACTTAGTGAGGCCCTCTGCAACTGTTTCAAAATAAAGAATAAAAAAATAGGGCTGGGGGTGTAGCTCAGAGGTAGAATGCCCCTGGGTTCAATCCCCAGTACAGGAAAAAAAAAGAGTTAAAGTGTCAGTGGTGCATTTGATTTTTTAAAAATAAAATTCGAATCAATGAAGTAAATGTTCTCAAATATGACACTATGATAACATTCTATTAAGGTCTCTTTTCCAAGGATAAAATATAATTTTATTTATTTTTTCAGATTTTATTAGACTTGATGTCAAATTGATACATTACAATTATATTTATGCATATTTTAATTTAAATTCAGTGATTGAAAAAAATCAATATGTGATATTCTTTGGGCCAAAATAAAAACCTCTGAGAGAAAAAAAAGAAGAAAAAATGCATGCCTTCAAATAAGGCAATTCTGTTGATTTCTAACCATAAACATCATCCAAAAATAGTTTTCTTAAATATTTTACCATCTTGAAGGTTTAAAGTTATCAAGCAAACTAATAACTATAAACACATGACACACAAAATCATTAGTACAATTCTGTGACAGGGCACAGGATGAATATTATATAAATTGAGCAAATTAAATGGTTAGCATTTCCATAGAGACACATTAATCTTGTATCCAGCCAAGGACACATTTTTCCTTTTTAAAAATCTCTGAACACATTTCTAACTGGTTTAAAGATTATAAGTCAATATCATCATTAACATTGTTTTCCTATAGGGAGGCAAAAGAAGTCTCAGTTCCTGAGAAAGTTGGGGGTCATTGTTGCTATAGGGACTGAGGTATCTGTATCAAATGCCATTAGGAGAGGAGGCTAAAGCCTGCTGTGCATCTGATATCTAGAAACCTATTATAGAAATAGCTTTCACCTATCTAGGGTGGGTTTTCAGATTTAGATAAATTTCAAAGACTGTAAATTGTATTCAGACACCTTTTTCATAGGTAATGAATACAGGTGTCTGCAGGCAAGGAAAAGTACAATAGTAAAGATTTCCATTGAAATTACCACTTTTTCATTAAAAAAAAAACCTCTATGAAAATTCTTCAAAAAGCCCCATTATGGTTTGGATTTAGAATTACCCATAGCCCTTACAGAAATAAGGTAGCAATGATGGAATCCAAGCCTGGTTGCTGGGGTGGGGCCTTGGGACTCCATGGTTCTCTCCTCTTGCTCCTCTCTCTGCTTCTGGCCTCCATGGTGGGAGAGCAGAGCCTTGTTCTCTCCCTCTCTCCACTTTCAGCCACCGTGCCCTGAGCTCCACAGACGTCTCCAAAAACTGTGAGCAAATAAATATTCTCTCTCTAAGCTCTGTGATCAGTCATTTGAATTATAGCAGTAAGAATGATGACCAAGACAAAGCCTTAGAAACTGTTATTCTGGAACATATATGCCTAGAAACTCTGGCAGGCAGGCAGGCAATTAGTACTTTCACTACTAATCGTTATCCTCTCTGTACATTATAAAATTATTTGACTTTCACCAAGAACTGTATGAATTACTTACTAATTTGTTTGCTTTGTTTATATATAATTTTGGGTACAAATACAAGCAGTGATTCCCCCCTGCTCCCAGTCCCCAAGGTGCTGGGGATCAAACTCATGACCTCATGTATGCTAGACAAGTGCTCTATTACCGAGCTATACCACCAGCTCCCAAGCAATGAATATTTAGAAAATATTGGTGGTAAAGTAGAAGTGAAGCTTCACTTGAAAGTTGTGTGACAAGTTTGAATGTTTTAAATGTTTGTAAATATAGATTTTATTGTTTTATATTATTTATGATGCTATTTATATATTCTCATTACATTTATGTTATTTATATATTATTTATTAATATGTATTTATATGATAAATACTAATTTCTAAACTCAACTTTAAGGTAATTGACAAATCTATATTACATGTCTATTTTTAGCCACTTTTTTGGGTTTGTTTGTTTGTTTTGTACTGGGGATTGAGCCCAGGGGCATTCTACTTTGGAGCTATACACCAGTTCTTTTATTTTTTATTTTTAAACAAGGTCTTCTTTTTTTTTTTGTGGTACCGGGGATTGAACCCAGGGGCGTTCTACCTCCATGCTACACCCCTGGCCCTATTTTTTATACTTTATTTTGAAACCGGGTCTCACGAGGTTGCGGAGGGCCTCACTAAGTAGAGAGAGAGAGAGAGAGAGAGAGAAAGAGAGAGAGAGAGAGAGACATGGAGAGAGAGAGAGCAGAGGCTGGCCGTGAACCCAGATCCTCAGGTTTCCGCCTCCCAAAGTACTGGGATTACAAGTGTGCGCCACTGAGCACGCCACCACACCCGGCACTGAAACAAGGTCTTGGTAAGTTGCTGGGGCTGACCTTGAACCTGCATCCCTCTTGTCCCAGCATCCCAGGTATTGGGATTATAGGTGTGTGCCACAACACCCAGCTTATTTTTAGCCACTTTTTAAGCATTCAAATATGCCGTTATCTCTCTCTCAGGCTAAAATAACCTTTCTTCTGACTCAACTTCATTCTTCAGTTTCCACATATAAATAATGTTTCACATTCACTTGCTAGATAAAATATATTTACTATGTTTAAGGCAATATTATCTCAGTTAAGTAGAATTTATAAGTCCTTATGAAAATATCTCTTTAGCTGTAATTGTCAATGAATCAATCAGAAAAATCCAAAACCTATATTATATATTATAAATATAAGCAAACTTAAAGTATTCTGAAAGTAAGCATATACCCAAATCCTATATGCCTTGCCTGTGCTTTACCTCAATCTCTAGAAATAGAAACACGATGATTGAGTGTGACATTTATATTTATGTTCAGACCTAGTTTATGTACAATAATTTGATGTTTCATATGACTCATCAATAGAAACTTACTTATGTATTTAATTCTTTTTCATGGCCTGCTCCAAGTAAGAAAATATATGCAAGTACAAGGGGTTACAAACTGTATATACAAAGACCCATATTAAACCAAATATTTTCTAATTACTATATTAAATCTTAAGACTAATTAAAAGTATGTGCATTTGTAAATACATAAAGCTATTTAAGATCATATACATTCAAGAAGTATCTGATGAAAAATAAATCATTTAGATTGTCTTAAGATACCTTTTGTCTTTGAATCTCAGTTGGCAATTATATTTGATATAAGTTGAAGACTTCTATTTTAGAGTTACTCAATAAAATTATGTCAATAAAACCTGACTGCAATAGATTATTTCTTTCTTAATTAGAATATGTTTCATTTAATATTTAAGGCAAATAAGCTAAGCAATTCAAGTACCTTTTCCAGACCTTCTTCCTTGAGGCTGATCACATCCAAATCAAAATCTGTTCGTAAACCATTGGTTTTGTTGAAAGTTATTCTACCTGTAAGACCTTCCCAATGAGCCTATGGGAAAAGGAACAAAAATAGGTTAATAAGTAGGTAGAAAAATAGACGATAAAAAGTTTTCCACAAATATTAGCAAATTTATTTTCATTGTTTTTCATAAATTTACACTGCCATAAATTTCTAAAATTTTTATTTCCTTCTGAAACTTGAAGAATATTTTAGTAAATAAATTCCTAGTTTCAGTGTGAAGTTTATTTAAAATTTTTCATTTTATACAATTCATCTTCCCAGGTATAACTTTGTTCTAAGAGAAATTTGATGTTATATTTTTAAATAGTGAGAATTTAGTCACATCATAATATATGAGATATTGAGTATCTCAATGGTTATCACAAATAGAGCCGTTAGGAATTGCTACCAAATTCATTTAATATGAAAATAAACTTATACTGAAAGCTAACCCAAGAAAACTTATATTTTACTTCTTTAATTACAGGATTTCTTCCTAGAATAATTTTTATTACTTCACTCTTCCCTTAGTAAGACTGAGAAAAATACATTGTAATTATTTTATATTAAGCTATACTTCCTTAGGAGGTATATATTTAGAATGAGATGGGAATATAATAATCTAGATACATAATGTATTTACCCTCCAAAGTGGGTAAATATCTGGGCTTTTTTAATATAAAAAGTTGTCTTGTTTTGGTGGTTATATAGACAAAATTAGATGTTTTCCATTACTTGTGATTTGGAAATAGCTTGGAAAAATAGTTATATATGTATGAGAATTTTAAATTGTGCAATGTAAATTCACAGCTATAATGTTTGAAATAGTATAGACTAAGGATCAAAAGAAGTAAATCCCAAAAGAATAATGGTGACATTTCACTAATGACATACAAATGAATATTATCACTACAATATTTCTGAGTCTCTATTTATGCTTCTGAGATACTTGTGTGCAGGGATTCCAAAGTAGTTTTGAGCTAGCACATTATAAGAGAAATAAGAAATATAATAAATAATTTATTTTTTACCCAGCTTTTTCAAAAAGAAAAAATTCAGGTGGTTAACAAAAATGTGGAATAGTATAAAAATAGATGAATGGCTCAAGATGTATAGGAATAGAAGTGTAGTATAGTAAAACAAACCTGGGACAGAGAGACCATAAAAAATGTATACCAGGTGAAACTGTGCAACTAATAAAATTATATCACAAATTCAATTTTGAACTTCCTAGCAACCAAAGAGAAAAAATATGATGAGAATACAATATACAGAGTTCATAGTTGAAGACATAGCAGCTGCTCAGGAGAAACAGCTTTTCCTGGGATTGAGACCTGAGAGAAATGTTTCCTGTTGGTCCTCATAAGGGGACACTGTGTGAATTAGTGAGCAAGGTTCTCAATTATACCCTACAATAAATACAGTGGGGGAATGTCATAAAACTCTTTCTTTTAGAGCTACCTGACACATGTCATGGTCTCAATGCTCAAGTGCTAAGTTCAGAAAAATTAATTCTTCAACTACTCAAACCTGTAGGCTACATTTATAGCTCTCTGATGCTTAGTTTTAAACCAGAAGTAAAGTGTGAAGTAGTTGATAAACTTCACATCTGTCAGGGACTATCAATTCGCTTATATGAGAGTCTGATAAGAATTAGACAGGGAAGATTCATGTATATTCTTTGCCAAGAACATAGAGATTCGTATTCATGATCTTATTCTCACTTTTATTTTCATGCTGAATATTTAATTATAACATGAACTGATGATTTATTTTAACCCATTCATGAAAAATCTCACATGGTAATAATACCTGTAATTTTTTATAGCAAAGATTAAGATTCCAATAAACTTTCATTTATGAAAAGTGCTCAAAGCTAATGAAAGACTTTCATAATAGGAATAATAGAAAGAATAAAAAGAAAATATATGTGTGTGTACATATATGTATAATCCTTAAAAATTTTCCACATTTTTTCTTACTCCAGGCATGATTGATTTGTAACTATAAAAGACATAATCAGAAGTGATAAAGGAGCCGGGCATGGTGGCGCAAGCTTGTAATCTCAGTACTTTGGGAGGCGGAGACCGGAGGATCCAGGTTCACGGCCAGCCTCAGCTCTCTCTCTCTCTCTCTCCCTGTCTCTCTTTCTCTCTCTACTCTCTCTACCTAGTGAGGCCCTCTGCAACTTCGTGAGACCCGGTTTCAAAATAAAGTATAAAAAAATAGGGCCGGGGGTGTAGCGCGGAGGTAGAATGCCCCTGGGTTCAATCCCCGGTACCGCAAAAAAAAAAAAAAGAAGTGATAAAGGGTCATAAGGATGGTTGTATTATGAAAGATGAAGTAAAGTTTGCACTTTTATGAATCTCTATGTTCTGTTTTATGTTAACTATTAATTAAAATAACTAGACATTTAAGCCTGACAAACTAGGTATAATTTTAGTGTAATGCAAATGATATTCATGTTCCTAATGCATTCTATATTTTGTTGCCTAAAATATAAACAGTCTTTACATATCTACCTCTCTACACAAATGAAAATTAACACACATAAAGATTCAGAAAGATAAAAGCTAACAATATCATAAGTCGAGTTTTCATAGGTCACAGTCTCATATGTTTACACTATCATAGATATTTTGATGGATATTCTATTTATTTATAATGAAAATAGTAAATTTTGTTTCATATTATTTAGTAAAAATATTAGTTTTGCTTGTTGGGGAAAGAAGAAAAGTTTAATTTAAAAGATGAAAGTAAAAGATCATTTGCTGAAAAAACTGCAATAATCACCCTTAGTTCAGGTTGAGGACGAAGGTGACAGTCTTCCCTGACTTACCTCTTTAATTAGGCTCATGAAGCGAGTCCCAAAGCGCCACGGTTTGTGTCGATTACACTGCAAGGAGCTGACTGTCATCTGGGGAAACTGTTGGACAGCCACCGACACGACGTGCACAGCATCGTACATTAGAGCAGCATCCGTCTGAAAGACAAAGAAAAGGAAAGAAATATTCAGTACATACGTGGGACCTGGGTAGGTGGCTTGGAAATGGAGAGAAGGATGGAGTAAGAGAAATATATATCTGATTTTTCCTTATATTAGGGGGAAAGTATTTTCTCCAAAATGCTGTTCTCTCTCTTAAGACACTGTGATCAAATTGCTAAATCAAATCCGTTAGAACATTTGATCCACCCAGCCTTTCTTTCCTCAAGAGATAACCCAATTAGATATTGTCCCAGCATCCCTGTTGAAGTTGGAAATATGTGAAGACATTATCTGTTTCCCATCTGTCTGTCTGTCTGTCTCTATCATACCTTGCCTCACTATACACATACTTACCCATAATGAGTGCAATCACTAACATTTTGAATGATTTCAGAACTCACATATCACATAAAGAAGTAAATAAGTAAACAATTCCCTCATGAGAGAAAGAAAAAAGATTTTGAAGAAGATTCTCTCAAAAGCTTAAAGATACAAACCCTGATCTTTCCTTCAACTCAATTTTTCAAAAAGTTCAATCTGAGAAACAATGCTACACTTTTGAATCCTAATACAGGCATTAGTCCCTTTTGAGGAAACTAAGCGTAATCCCTGATGCTATTTCTTTCCCAAAAATTTCCATATGAATAAAAGTTCATTTGGCTTCATAAGTAAAAGGAATATGAATTCTACTGTGTTGCACCTGCTCAAATGCCCGACCACTTTAGAGGTTGATGATATAAAATAAAGTGTTTATAAGTCATGATAAAGCAGAGGCTTAGAGGCTTAACAATTGTCAAGTGCTGTGTTAAATGGACCTTCACATTGTGTTTGATGGATCTATGCCAGGTTCACTACCTACAAGAGAAGGCCACACTGTCAAGGCTAGAAGCAATGAACTTTGAACCATCTGTGTGGAATGCTCTAGAATAAGAGCATATAGTTCCTCTTCTCGTTCACAAAATTAGTGAGCAGTGAAATGAATTCCAAAATGAACAGGAATCCTATGCATTATGGCATTTGTCACAACACAATATAAAAGGAGTGCACACAGTAGGTTTCATGCAAATGGATCCTAAGGAGCTGTCCTGCATGGAATGGAAGATGGCTAAAGAGCCCAGTGCAATGATAGGACATTAGTAATAAAATTTTATACTTCATAAATCTTCGAGGACTATATCTCAGATTCATAACAACCATTTGCTAAATACCTGTTAACTAATTTCACACACTGATGACTACATACTGAAAACTAGAGTAGTGGAGTTGATATAGGTATACACCATGAGTCTGAAGATTAGACTAACATTTGTCTGTAGCATGAGTTAACATTCAAAGAACATATTGTATATGTCACACAGGTAGTCACAAAAATAGTTTCCAAATGTGAAATATACATTTGATGTGTGTGTGTGTATGTGTGTGTGTGTGTGTGTGTGTGTGTGTGTGTGTGTGCTACTGGAGATTGAACCCAGGGGTGTTCTACCACTGAGCTACACCCTAGTTCTTTTTTTAATTTTGAAACAGAGTCTCACTAAGTTGCCCAGGCTGGCTTCAAACTTGCCATCCTGGTGTTTCAGTTAACCAGGTACTGGTATTACAGGCATATGCCACCACACCCCAAAAAATATATCACTGTTAACAAGGGTACAGAGAAAAGAATTCTTTCAGACACTACTAAAAGGAAGTTTCACGTCACCAAAATGGAGTTTTAAAAATATTCATGTTCTTTCTAACCCAATATTCTTCTTTCTGGAATTTTCTCTAATAAAGTCAAAGAACAATTTATATATATATATATATATATATATATATATATATATATATACACCAAATAATAGAAAGATTTCAAATAAACAAGGTATTGCTATACTTCAAGGAACTGGAAAAACAAGAACAAACCAAACCAAAAACTAGCAGAAGAAAGAAATATTAAAGATAAGAGAAGAAATAGATAAAATACAGGGAAAGACTTCAGTAAAATCACAGATGAAAAAGAATAAGTTACAACTGACACCACAGGGAACAAAAAGATTATCCGAGATATTTAGGAGCAATTATATGCAAACAAATTTGATAACATAGAAAAAAGTGGACAATTCCCTGGAAACATATACCTTAATAATATTGGATGATGAAAACAGAGAAACTGAAAAGATCAGTAAAGAGTAGCAATATCGAATCAGTGAAAAAAAGTTTCCTACCAAAAAAATCCAAAGTCATCATCACTACTGACATCCACCAAACAGTAAAACAAGAAGAGGAAATTCTTCCAAACTCATTCAAAGCCAGCATTACCCGGATGCTACAACCAGATAAGGACACAACAAAAAGAAGAAATCTCCAGGTCAATATCCTCGATGAACATGGATTTAAAAATCGCCAGCAAAGTACTAGTAAGGTGATCAACAACACACTAAAAAGATTACCCAGCATAATCAAGTGGGATTTACCTCAGGAATGCAAGAAGGTTGCGCATACACAAAGCAATTAACATGAGACACCATATCAACAGAATTATAAACCCAAAACCATTTGATCATCTCAACAGATGGAGAAAAAGCTTTTGATAAACTGCAACATCACTTCATGAGGAAAGCACCAAACAATGTAGATCTAGAAGGAATGTACTTCAACATAATAAAGGACATGTATAACAAGCCAACAGCTCACATCACATAGAAAGGGGGAAAGGGGAAGGCATTGGTCTAAAATCTGAAACCAGGATGCCCACTTTCACTACTTTATTCAATGTAGTTCTGAAGCAAGAACAATTAAGCAAGAAAAAGAAAGAGAGAGCAACTGAATTGTAAAGGAAGAAGTCAAATTTTCATTCTTTGTAGATGACATAGAAAGCCCCAAAAATGCCACCAAAGAAATATTAGAATTAATAAACAAATTCAGCAAAGTTGCAAGATGCAAAATCAACATCCAAATAAATTCCATTGCTATACAACAATAATGAATTATCTAAAAAAAAAAAAATCAAGCCGGGTGTGGTGGCACATGCTTGTAATCCCAGTACTTGGGAGGCAGACAGGAGGATTGCAGGTTCACGGCCAGCCTCAGCTACTTAGTGAGGCCCTCTACAACTTAGTGAGACCCTGTTTCAAAACAAAAGAATAAAAAATAGGGCTGGGGGTGTAGATCGGAGGTTAAATGCCCCTGGGTTCAATCCCCACTTCTACAATAAAATAAAATGAAATTAAAAATTAAAAAAGAAAATAAAAAATCAAGAAAGTAATCCCATTTCCAATGAGTACAAAAAATAAAATAAAATACTTACTTTCACCATGGAAGAAATTGAAAAGGAAAAAAACAAAATGGAAAGACATTCTATGTTCATTGATTGGAAGAGTCAATACTCCTAAATTGTCCATACTACCTAAAGCAATCTACAGATTCAAGGCATCCCTATCAAAATACCAACAACTTTCTTCACAGAACTAGAAAAAAATTCCCAATATTTGTATGGAAACACACACACACACACACACACACACACAAATGGCCAAAATAGTCTTAAACTAAAAGAACAAAGCAGGAAGTATTATATTACCTGACTTCAAAACATATAACAAAGCTGTAGTAATCAAACTTGCATGGTGTTAATACAAAAACAGACATAGAGATTAATGGAATAAGAGAGCCTAGAAATGATTTGTGATAAGAGTGGTAAGAACACACAATAGAGAAAAAACAGTCTTTTCAATAAATGGTGCTAGCAAATTTGCATATCAACATTTAGAACAAAACTAGACCCCATCTATCACCTGTTACAAAAATCAGTTAAAAATGGATTAGGAACTTAAATCTTTGTTTTTTTTTATTTTTTTGTGATACCGGGGATTGAACCCAGGGGATTCTACCTCCACGCTACACCCCCAGTCCTAATTTTTATACTTTATTTTGAAACCGGGTCTCACGAAGTTGCGGAGGGCCTCACTAAGTAGAGAGAGAGAGAGAGAGAGAGAGAGCTGAGGCTGGCCGTGAACCCGGATCCTCCGGTCTCTGCCTCCCAAAGTACTGGGATTACAAGTGTGCACCACCACGCCCGGCAGGAACTTAAATCTTAAGTCCAGAAATGATGAAAATACTAGAAGTAAACAGTGGAAATGTTTTTGAGACATTGGTATGGAGAAGGCACAGGAATCAAAACCAAAGAACAAATGGGATTATGTAAAACTAAAAAGCTTCTACACAACAAAGGAACATTCAGAATTTATAGAATGGGAGAAATGTTCACAAACTATATACCTAAAGAGGGGTTAATATACAAAATATATAAGGAACTCCAAAAACTCCAGCTAAAAAAGAAAACCAAGCCAAGCATGGTGGCGCACATTTGTAATCCCAGTACTTGGGAGGCTAAGACAGGAGGATCGCAGGTTCGAGGACAGTCTCAGCAAGTAGTGAGACTCATCAACCTAGTGAGACACTGTTTCAAAAAATAAAAATAAAATAGGGCAGGGGGTATAGCTTGGAGATAGAACGCTTCTGGGTTCAACCCCCAGTACCACACACACACAAAAGAAAAGCAATTAAAAAATGGCAATAGATTTACATAGACAGTTCTCAAAAGAACACATACAAATAGCAAACAGGTACATAAAAATATGCTTATCATGACTAATCGTCAGGGAAATGCAAACCCCACTGAGATGTGCAAACCCCAATGAGATATCACCCCACTTCAGGAAGAATGTCTTCTATCAAAAAGACTAAGAATAGCTAGTGCTGGAGAGGATGTGGGAGTAAAGAACTCATGCACCATTGATGGGAATGTGAATTAGTACAGCCATTATGGAAAACAGTATGGAAATTCTTCAAAAAATTAAGAATAGAACTACCATGTAATCAAGTCATTCCACTAGTGGGTATATATCTAAATAAAATGAAGTCAGTATGCCAAAGAGACATTTGCATTCCCATTTTTATTATAGCACTATTCACAATAGTCAGGAAATGGAAACAACTGAAGTGTAAATCAACTGATGTGTGGATAAAGAAAGTGTGGTGCATAAAAATAATGGAATACTGCACAGCCATTAAAAAGAATGACACACTGTCATTCATGACATAATAGATGAAACTGAAGATCATTTTATTAAGTGACATAAGGGAGGCACAGAAAGACAAGTACCACATGACCTTACTTGTGTATAGAATATATACAATTTGATCTCATAGAGGTTGAAAGAAGAGTAGTGGTACCAGGGGATGGGTAGAGAAAAGGCAGAGAGGAATGGGGACAGCTTGGTCAATGGGTACTAAATTATAGTCAGAGAGGAGTAAGAAGTTCTGGTGTTATTGCACAGTAGGGTAACTATATATGATGATAATGTATTGTATGCTTTGAAAAGCATAAAAAAAGCTTCAAGTATTTTCACCATGAAGGAAGTATAAATGTTTGAGGAGATATATTTAACCTTATTTAAACATTATACAATGTGTGCAAGTATTGAAATATCACATAGTGTCCCACAACTATGTACAGTTTTTATTCATCAGTTCAATGAATTTAATTATTTTAATTGGATATTTTAAAAGTTGCTAATCAAATTATACAAAAATTCACACTTTAAAATATGTTGATTTATGATTAAACAATAAATAGAACTTCTGAAACTATTCTCTGATATTTTCTTCAGTTTAGGTTTGTTGTTGTTGTTATTGCTGTTCTACTTTTAGACTAGTGATTCATGTGGTCACATGTAGTTATTTTTCTACTCACCTTTGATATCTTTTCAGGGTCATGTTTATTGTCTTTGCAAAGCTACACATCTTAAAGTTCTTCCTTCTTTGAAAGGTTATGAAAAACTAGTGTTTCAAAATGGTTTTCTTATTGTCACAGGATTGCATATAATTAGAAATTTGTCTTCTGTTACGATTATTAATAGCTAACATTCAGTCCCTACTATGTGCAATTCACACTCCTTGAAATAGTTCTTTTAATTCCCAGAATCATCATTTAGTTGGAAACCTCTCACATTTGTATTAAATGAGGCAGAGAACAGTTGAGCAGCTAGCTCAAGATAATATGATGACATGGGGGGATAGAGCTGGATTTGAATCCAGACAATCTGTCCAGAGTTCACATCCTTTGCTCTGAATATCTTGCTCAGCACTCTACATTTAATAAAATAATTCAAGTGATTTTTTTAAGATACAAAATATATAAGAAACATCAATAAGTACATGAATACATAAATCCATGTTATTTTGATTAGCAGTTAATATTTACATAAGAAAAGTACACTGTGATATAAAGAAAGGTAGAGAATGTGGAAAATTGGTATATACAAATTTACTTTTTGGGGGGGTCGGTACTGGGGATTGAACCCAGGAGCATTCTACCTCCAGGCTACACCCCCAGTCCTACTTTTTATTATTTATTTTGAAACAGGGTCTCACTAAGTTGCGGAGGGCCTCACTAAGTAGCTGAGGCTGGCCACGAACCTGGATCCTCTGGTCTCAGCCTCCCAAGTACTGGGATTACAAGCCTGTGCCACCACGCCAGCTACAAATTCACTTTTTAAAAATATATCAGTGAATGGGATCTTTCTGTGTGTGTGGTACCGGGGATTGAACCCAGAGGCATTCTACCTCCGAGCTACACCCCCAGCCCTATTTTTTATCCTTTATTTTGAAACCAGGTCTCATGAAGTTGCAGAGGGCCTCACTAAGTAGCTGAGGCTGGCTGCAAACCCGGATCCTCCAGTCTCTGCCTCCCAAGTACTAGGATTACAAGTGTGTGCCACCACGCCTGGCTGGGATTTAGCTTAATAATGCGTCAGCTAGAAATCTAGTATCATTAACGAGGAACAGCTTAATGTAAGAAGTAGATTTCTGCCTGGTGCAGTGGTGCACGCTTGTAATCCCAGTACTTGGGAGGCTGAGACAGGAGGATCCAGGTTTGTGGCCAGCCTCAGCTACTTAGTGAGGCCCTCTACAACTTAGCGAGACCCTGTTTCAAAATACAGAATAAAAACTAAGGCTGGGGGTGTAGCTCAAAGGTAGAATGCCCCTGGGTTCAATCCTCAGTACTGCAAAAAAAAAAAAGAAATAGATTTCTGAGATTATATGGTATAGTAGAATAATATAAGCTAAGGGAATTGCATTGAAAGAAATTTAGAAACAGAAATAGAAAATCAAAATATATACACATACATTTACATATGTGTGTGTGTGTGTGTGTGTGTGTGTGTGTGTGTGTGTGTGCTTGTCTGTACATGTCAGAGAAGTAAGATCGCATTATGATGACTGGTGAGTATGATTTCCTACAAATATTATGCCTTCTTATAAGCAACACTACACTGATAATTTACCTCCAAAGACATAGCTCTGCATTTCAAAGATTATTAAATTAAAATGTTTTCTATCTCGAGGGAAGTTGAGATGGAACACACAATTAAATGATCACGGATGGTCAGGAATGGTCCCGTCTGGGGCTTGCACTCCCAGTTACTGACTTTGAGGGAGCAAACGCTCTCTTCAGAAGTCCTGAGTGTCACTGACTATGACCAATTATTAGTAAAATCTGATCACTATAAAGATAGCAAAAATGTTACCTGCAAATGACAATATAAAATGAAGGAGTAGAATTAAATAGAGGCCCAACTATGAGCAGGGAAAGATAATTTTAAAATAAAATAAAATATAAAGTAAAGAGAAAAAAATACAAATCAGGTTGCAAGAAGAAATTATAGCAGAAAGTAATTTTCAGAAATCCTGACCCAGGCAGGATACAAAGATAAGCTCAGAATGGAAAAATAAATTTAAAAAGTGACAATGTTAGTCTTTATTTCGTGAGTATCAGAGAAAGTCTAATCCCTGACTCTTGACAATGTAGCACTTCTGAAAGCCCTTCTTCTACACCCTTGTTCTCCTTTATCCAGTTGCTGCTCAAGAGATTTTCAAAAGGCAAAGGTTCTGGAGTATCTTTCAAGCTTGAGCTTAAATTCTAGAGATTTTACTCTTACTCCTAAATCTTGAGATTTATCTACTTTTGCTAAGTCTTCACCCTCTCATGTTCACTCTGTAATCCTTTACCCCGACTCTACTCTTGATTTAATAAAAAAAAAAGAGGAAAGAAAAGAGGAGTAAAACAAAAACGAGAAAAGTGAGGAGACATATGCTAAATTATCTTATTATTTTCATGACATTATTATTACTATAAGTTATATTAAATGACTGCTCTATGCTACACAACTGTGTTGATTACATGCATTATCTTATTTCTTATAAAGAACATATATATTTAAACATTACTATTATCATTTTAGAGAGGAGGAAACTGAAGCTCAGGAAGGTTAACAAACTTCTCTCAAGTTCTCATCATAAAACATAACTCCAGAAACAAGACTCAGGCAAAGCCCAACTCTTAGAACCACCATCTGAATGATCATAACCCATTACCTCTCATAGGACATATTCCCACCAAAACTATTAAGTTGCAAAGGAGAGGAAACTGATGAGGGGAGGGCTCATGCTGCGGGACCTCTGAGTGCCAAACAATTTCTACTTCCACTGAGGGTATGTCTCTGAGCTGGGGATCAAAGTGAAAGTTAATTTCTTGGTTCCCAAGCCAGTGTTTTTATTTTTCTCTACACGTCACAGCTACTTTAAAGAGTACTTCAGGGTTAAACAAAACTGTAGCTTAAAATATTGCATTAAAATTTAATATGTGAGTCAGGCATGGTGGTACATGCCTGTAATCCCAGTACTTGGGAGGTTGTGAAAGGAGATCACAGGTTGGAGACCTGTCGCCTGTTTCAAAGTGCAAGGACTAGGGGTTTAGCTTGGAAGTAGAACACCCCTAGGTTCAATCCCCAGTACCACACACACAAAAAATGTCAACAATTTGGTTATTAAAATTCACATAAACCAGGCACAGTGCTGCATGCCTATACTACCAGTACTTGGGCGGCCAAGGCAGGAGGATCACAGGTTCAAAGCCAGCCTTAGCAATTTAGCAAGACCCTGTCTCAAAAAAGAGTGGGGTATAGCTCAGAGATAGAATGATACTGAGTTCAATCCTTAGTACCGAAGTAAGTAAATAAATACAGGTAAGGTATGTAATGTGGCTAGATAAATCTATAGTCATTTGCATCGTAAACCACAAAAAATAAGTTGGGGAGCATCAGCAATAAAGACAATACAATCTACTGTCTACCCTATTTTCTCTGTCTTTGAAGTATAATTAATTACTCATATGCGTATGTATATATCTATACCTGAATCGTGTGTGTGTGTGTGTGTATGGTAATATATATGGGCCACACTTATTTGAAAGCTAGATACCTGTTCACCCTAAGAGTACATCCCAGAAGGGGGACGTACAGACCAAGTAGGTAGAGACAGAGCTAAATAGGACAGAACTAAGTACAGACATCTCTGCTTCACTGCCTGTTCAACAGTTGTAATGGGAGCCATCTCGAGAGCCTAGCACAGACTAGATTGGAGTTGGAGCTTTATTTTTCTTTCCAAATTGAGTTAGTTAACCTACAAAGAAGGTCTGTCAGCCAAAAAATCTGTTTTGCAAATCTTTAAAATTATGAAATATGATCCTATATATTTCAGTATAACTATAGTGATCTTTCTAAATGGGTTGCTTGAAAAGATCATGGGATGTGCTTGCGCATACATTTAAATGTGAACTAACCTTCTCACTAACATACTGCTGGTATACCTAATCTAATTACTTTCAGGAATGGGATGTATAATCGGATTGCAGGTGGAAGAGTGGTAAATGTTAATTTCTACGGCTAAGCTATTACCACTGAAATTGGTTTCGTCACCCAATGCTCTTACATATATCTCAAGTATCTGACTGATGAGTCTTTAATGTATTGAATGATCACTGAAATACACATGTACTTACATTTTCTATATGCTCTGAAAAAGACTACTATACATGTTTATATAATTGAAAACTCAGATAAATTAGATGCTTTCAAATATCTCAAATGATAAAAATTAACATTACATAATATTTGATGTTGCTTATATTATTAAAACATTCCTCCAACATATAAAAGTAATATTAATACTGTATTTTTGAATAGATAAAATATTTTATGTACTTATATTTCATTTATAGAATAATATGGTACTAAGCAGCAATTACCAAGCATGTCCATGTTAAGTATATATGTTATTTCTGCTTCTGATTGCTATCACATAAAAATCTTTGTAAAGTTCTGGGATAGACACTCTAGGAGCTACAAAAAATTAAAACACAGCTTTTCTTTGCATAAAGCATGAAGAAAATAAGAACAATTTTGACTTACGTACAAACATAGAAGAGAACATTAGCACATAAATTTCTCAAATACACTAATGATTCCTCTTAGCAAAAATCCATCAAAAACATTTTCCTTCTGGTGGGGAGGCATTCTTTTAATGCTTTGTCCCCCAGGTAGCTTAGTTTTGGGGTGCCCCCAATGAATTCTGACTGGGAGAACTTAGAACACAGCCTTTCCAAATTGATTTTCTCTGTTGTGCCAAGCACAGTTATATTTGTGTTAATATATCATTCTTTAAGAGTTCTTGCATATTAGAGCGCTGGGTCTGGGCTACAAACTTGCACAATGTTGTATATGATAATGTGCCTGTGAAGTAACCACTCTTAATAGCGATGGTGATGTGTGTTCATATCATGATTATAGTGATGTTTTCATGGGTATATACATATGTTAAAACTTAAACTACAATTTTACTTTGGGCCATTTATAGAATATATATATATATATATATATATATATATATATACATCCCAATATAGCTATTGAAAATAAAAAGCTGGGCATGGTGGCACATGCCTGTAATCCTAGTACTTGGGAGGCTGGGATAGGAGGATCACAGGTTCAAGGACAGCCTCAGCAATGTAGCAAGACTCTCAGCTACCTAGCAAGAGTTTCAAAGACAAAAAATAAAAAGGGCAGGGTTCTGGGGGTTTAACTCGGAGGTAGAATGCCCCTGGTTCAATTTACAGTACCACAGTATATAAATAAATAAATAAATAAATAAATAAATAAATAAATAAGAAATTGTGTCTTTTCCTGGGAAGATGCTTTCACAGATATAGCTAGAATCCTCCCAAATGATGCTTCACTGATCTGCATTTTAATTTTTTCTTGCTCACTCCAATTTTAATAAAACTGACTATTAGCATTTTTGGATAATAATGTTTACTTTGTAATACCCTCACACAATATTCCAATATAACCTTGCCCTTATTAAGTATATAAAAGCATGTTTTCACACACACACACACACACACACACATACACACACACACACACACACATACATTCAACCAAAAGTTCATTTAAACAGTAAAAGAAATAGGTGTTAGGGAGCCCTGAATAGCAGCCCCGCTTGGCCATCTAGCTGGAATGCATTACCTCCCAGAGGTACAGTGAACCAAATCTGCCAGCCGCTCCGACCTGGGAGGAATGTGAGTGCAGCCTGTGTCCTGTCTCTAAATGAATTTATAGCAACAGTTCTGTGAACACATTTATCTTTCCATTAAATAAGTGCAGGCAGGTCTCCTTTGAGATCTGAATGCTAGCTGGCAGGTGGCAGATCCATTCTGGAACTCCTACGTCTCAGATTTTGCTCATTTCTGAATTCCCATCTGAGGTACAGTGCATAGCACAAAGAGCTGCATGCTCTAATAAATGGAACATAAGTTTATGAATTCTGGCTCCTTCATTGACTTGGCCTTTTCACTAAAACAGATAATAATTGTTTTAAATTCCCTTTACATTGTCTTCTCATTTTATAATTGGAAGCTTAAAAAATGATGATCTGTTCATGCTCTTCCTAGTTGGAAAAAAACACTTTTAAAAACCAGATGGTTCCCAAAGAAAAACAATTGCCAATGTTGGCTCTTCAATTAGAAGATACAGACATTAAGAGTGATGGGCATAGGGTTGGATACTGACCTTGGGAGCTCCCTTGCACAGTCAGCACAAGGCTAAATGGGACAGAGAATCGTCCACCTCTCTGAGCAAGGGGGGAGGGGGCCACACCTGGAAGGCAGGCTGGTGTTTGCTCATTCAGCTGGCACTCTGCACCCAGCACTTTGCCCGGCACAAAGCAAGTGCATGGCGCCTGCTAACTGAACTGAGGGACTGTTGAAGAAATGCTCTCAGAACCAATCAGGAGCCAAATGTCAGAGACAATTCTCACTGTTACACTGCAGCTGCCATCATGCATTCCCTGTTGCCAACTCTTTGTACCACTCTGAAACAGAGTTCTTTACCAGCAGCTGCGTGGACTGCACAGACTGCATGAGATAATACGTTAAAGCAGCTTTGCACAATTGCTGGCACAGGGTCCACAGGCAGGTGTTAGACTATGATGGTGATGATCACCAGAAGACTGGTAATCTCTTCAACGTGGATACTATCCAAGGCACGGAACTGGTTTAGAAAGTATAATGCTTCAACCCTTCTGCACCCACTGTAAGCCTAAATGAGGGAACAGGGCTCATGCTGCTCAAGAGAACAGATCAGGTCCTAGAAGGAGAAGGAGCAGGAGGGAATTGCTATACAACCTGATCCCTACAAAATGTGGTATGTGCATGATGCCATAATTCAGCTGAAGTCAGACCTAAAAAAATTCCTGAATATACATGGGCTACTGACAAATGTAGAATTTAAGAATAAAGGGTAAATACGATAGTGTCTTGAATTTATTTCTAAACAAAGGGCAGCTGTGGGACAGGTCATTTTACACCAGCAACATGAATATGGACAAGTCTCACTCATTTTTTCTAGACTTTGTTTTTTTATCAATAGAAGAAAGGAATTGAACCAAGTTGATTGTAAGATGTCCTGTGATTTACATTCATATTATTAGGAAATTGGCATTTTATTTTCATTTTATATTGGCCTCTATAATACAGACATAACCCTTATCTGTCGGTCTTCTTTCTATAATTCGTCAGGCTTTGTGTATCTATTTAAAACTATTTTTTATCAGCATTTCATACAAAAAAGGAAAATCAAAAGTCACTTTTCTTCTGTCATTGTCTGTGTTCATATTCTACCCAACTCCTACCTGGACTGATAAAACCTGCTGATATTGGTATTACAGTTTCTTCTTTGGTGTGACTTCACCACAGTTAAACTTCTTACCCACATTAAAACCCTCCCTGATGTCCTCATGCTCTGAAAAGGTGAACTAAAATTCTTTCCTCCCTGCCCAAAGGCAATTCCTCCTACCCCAGTAATCCATCTTTTTTTGCCTCCTGTTACACAGTAAGAAGGTGAATCTGCCTATACTTCCAGGCTTTGAACTAAACAGGAGAGACTGCTGTACTGCAGATTAGTTGAATCGAAGGAGATTCCATAAAGTGCATGATAAAAGAACTTTAAAATAATATGGATTTTTGTCTCTACCTGCATGGAATTTGGTATCCATGAGAGATAAAAGGGCAAGAGCTTAGAAAGTTAATTCAAAAAAAAAAAAGAGAGAGAGAGAGAAGGGGAAAGAATAGAAATAATTTCAGTCTCACAGTCAAACTGATGAGTGAGGAAGAAAATTCAAATTGAGCCATGTGTTGAAGATGGAGTGAAGAGACTTACTGAATGATAGTGGTTGCTGGGGTTCAGATAAGAAGCAGTGGCCTGAGCCAGAATTAAAGCCATGAGGAACTAGCAGATCCATTTATTTGGTATTCCTGTGAATTCATGAATTTTAATAAATGTCTGTCTCGCCAAACTATTGCTTTTGGCTCAAATTAAAAGCTACCAAAAATAGTGAGTGCTAATCAGCTTATTTGGAATGATTAGTAAAATACAGCCTAAAGCGTGGCATATGCTAATTTTAATAGGGAGAGTTTTCATTGGCCCTTTATGTTTACTTTATAAAATTTTGAGCTTTTACTCTTCCAAGAACTCTTGCTCGATGTCATTGTCTTTAATAACCCTGAACAGGATGACTTTGCAAATAGCATTATTTCTTATAATCTCTTAGAGCTTCATAAAGAATGAAATTCAGTACACAAGGTTTTAAAGTGATAATTACTAAAGCTTTAGGAGATAGCAATTTTGTATTCTAAGAATTATAGGTATTTTACCATGAATATTTTGTATATAATTTTTTTCTGATATATCTTTATTTTTTTTTTTTTGCGGTACCGGGGATTGAACGCAGGGGCGTTCTACCTCCACGCTACACCCCCAGCTCTATTTTTTATACTTTATCTTGAAACCGGGTCTCACGAAGTTGCAGAGGGCCTCATTAAGGAGAGAGAAAGAGAGAGAGAGAGAGATAGGGAGAGCGAGAGAGCTGAGGCTGGCCGCGAACCCGGATCCTCCGGTCTCCGCCTCCCAAAGTACTGGGATTACAAGCGTGCGCCACCACGCCCAGCCTGACATATCTTTAACCACACAATTTCCCAAGCAGGACTTTCCCCTTTTTGCCACACTGTCTAAACTCCTTTAAACATTTATACACCAATTCCAAGATGTTTAGATGTTTTTCAAATACCATGTAGAGAAATGCTTTACTTTTTAGATATAAATGATTAAGGGATGCTGTGAAGCAGGTTAGAAAATGGCAACAGGTTTTCAATTAAAAGTTCCATTTAGCTAATGTAATTATTTGTGCCTAATTAAATTTCTTCCACTAAGATCAGTCCATTGAGATATCTCTTTCCCTTTTAAAATGTTCCATAAAGCTCTTGGTAGCGTCCATGAACCACACTGTATTGATGAGATTGTTAATGAACTCTCCAGCAACAATGCACTAGCCTTAATAATTTAGATCCTGTTAAATCTTGTCTACTTTTTACCACATTTGGAACTGCTATTGATCTAGAGAAGAGTCAATACCAAGGGACAGTATTCTTTGCGCTACCAGCTGATCCAATTATCTTGATATTTGCAGATCAAATTAGCTTCTTGCATTTAAAAATTTATATTCATCAATGTTGTTTATATTTACTTTTTTCAATATGATGAATTAAAATTGATTGTTACAGCGTCAACAGACTGAGACTGTTTCTAATTTGAGATCTGGAAGTACACAACCAAAAATACTCTAGAAATCTGGCTCTCCGAGTTCAGATATCCATATAAATGCTGATTTCAAATGTCTGTAAAAAATTGATAAACTAAAGTGAACTAATAGTAAAGACCTATTTTAAGCATATTTGAAGAAAAATATAAAAATGTATAAATTTCTGAAAAATAAAACAACATATGCAAACAAGTCTATTCATATATATCTTTTATGACACTTTTCTTATTGTAGGTTTAACTTTTTATATTGTGCCTATTATGCTATAAAAATTGTAATAGAAATTTCTCAAAGTGTGAAACGAATTCATAGATAGCTTATGGGTCTTGGAATTTTAATTTTTAAGCTTTATAGTGGTTGTGAGAAGATGTGTTATCTTCTCTTTATTGTCTCTAAGAGCTTTCTGCAAATTGTGAATTTTACAATTTGATTCACTCATTCAACAGCATGCATGTTATTGTGTATTGACAACAAAGACAATATATACTCTGATCAATAAAACTGGGAAGTCAAAGGTGATTTAGACTTTTGGGGTATTCTCGGTAAGTGAGTGAGACAAACAAGTAAACCAACATTGTTAACATAATAACATAGACAAGATAAAAGAGGAGGACCTAATTGCATCTAGAGTAATGTCTATCAGTTGATGTTGGAGAGTAGTCTTTGTTTTAAAAATTTATCTGTTAACATCAGCAGTTTCAAAAAGTAAAAAGAGTAGAATAAAAGTAAAACAATAGATGGAAAGAATGGTGGGGTTAAGGAATAGTTCAAAACAAAATTCTGTCTTTTTTTTTTTTTGCGGTACCGGGGATTGAACGCAGGGGCGTTCTACCTCCGCGCTATGCCCCTGGCCCTATTTTTTATACTTTATTTTGAAACCGGGTCTCACGAAGTTGCGGAGGGCCTCACTAAGGAAAGAGAGAGAGAGAGAGAGAGAGAGAGAGAGAGAGAGCTGAGGCTGGCTGCGAACCCGGATCCTCCGGTCTCCACCTCCCAAAGTACTGGAAGTACAAGCGTGCACCACCACACCCGGCTTGTCTTTTTTTTTTAAGATTATACTTTTTTTAAATTTAAGATTACTAACATCTCCTTTCAGGCAATTAGAATAGGCTTGTCATTCTATGGAATGAATATTAAAGGATTTTTAAAATTGAGTTTTTACATATAATTCCATTTTAGAGGAAGACTAAAGATGTACTTCTATATCCTCAAAGAGTTATCTTAGCATTTCCTAAACATTTAAGGAAAATAAGAAGACATATGTAAAAGCAGATCATAAATAATTATACATATAATAATACTAAAAAATATAAAGGTTAGCCGGGCATGGTGGTACATGCTTGTAACCCAGTACTTGGGAGGCTGAGACAGGAGGATCACAGGTTCACAGACAGCCTCAGCTACTTAGTGATGCCCTCCACAACTTAGTAAGACCCTGTTTCAAAATAAAGAATAAAAAATAGGGCTGGGGATATAGCTTAGAGGTAGAAAGCTCCTGCATTCAATCCCTAGTACCAAAAAAAAAAATACATATAAAGGTTATATGGAATAAATTTAATAAATATATATTTATTTTCCAATTATTAAGAAATTTAGTTAATTGTATAAAATATTCAATATAGTAGAAAAAATTAGATAATTACTAAGATATAGCACTACAAAAGAACAAAATGGGGCGAATATGAAGTGGTACGGGAGTATACCATACCTGCCGAAATATGTAGGCCTACAAATTTTTTTAATCAATGCTACCCTACCTATTAGGAACTATGCAGTTTTAGGGATGATCAGAATGTGAAATGAAGCAAAAATTTTCATGCTACACTGCTGTGAACATTATTAAAAAAGAAGTCATAGACGAGTCTAAAACTAAATGCAAACTAACATTGTACAATGCCCTTTTAGCTAGTAGGTTAATAGACTGACATCAAAACTGGAAATGACCGATTAAGATGTATCAGTTAACTTTTGACATTTATACTTTTGAATTTTACACTTGAGGAAACAAATTGCAAATCACAAACCAGGACATAAAAGACTTTCATTACAACATTTTTGGTTTTTTTTTTTTTGCCTTGAAACTCATGCCATTCAGAAAATGAATTCAAAGTAAACATAGCAGGAGGTGAGGGTGATGCGCCATTTCACTTGGAGGGAAAAAAAACAGCATGGAAATCTTCGTCTGCTTGATTTGAGGACGGACACCTGCAGCCAAAGTGGGAAGCAAGGATGATGTATGCACGAGGACTCAAAGGAAAGCCAGAAGGAAGAGCAAACCCACCACAATGTAGCAACAAGAGGATGCTAGAAATGTCTTAGAAGGCATCATAAGAATTCCTACCAGAAGAAAACAAAAACAAAGAAATTTAAGAAAGGATGGGATAATACAGATATACTATTGTGTAAAATATTTGGTTAGTTGAAACAAATTTGACAAGTTTAATTTTAAAGACTTCAAATTAAAAGATGCTCAAAACTTGCTTAACTTTATCCCTGAGCTTAGCTCATGAACTAGATTTGTGAGTCTCATGGAAGACAGTCCTCTGTAGCATGCACCGATGCAAATTGCAATGACAGCACCTGAGTATGTCGAGGGAACCTTGACGCAAGGATATAACTATTGAGCAGATTCTTGTGTCTCCAGAGTTTTGGTATAGGATCATATTTCTTCTTTGCATTCCTAATCTTGAATTTCCCCATTCCTATCATCCACAGATGTATACCCTTCAATGCCTTCTTTCCACACCTCTTAGAATCGCCTACCTACCTGGTAAAATGTCTACATTGTCTTGCACTTTGAAAGAAAAATTACTGCAAATATAACTGTCACTATATTAAGTGCTGAGCAAAATTCAACACATTTTATACTTAGGTGTTTGCAACTAATTTTGTTCTCAAAGAAACTGGTGCAAGGGTATTATACACATCCATCATGCAAAGTACACAAAGTTCACATTAATTTCTTCATGCTTTTCAAATGATCTGAAACACAAGTACTACTATAACCAAAAGGTAAAAGAAGCTATGTAAAAAGTCATGATAATAAATATTCCTGCTATAATTTCAGGTCAGTCTTTATGCCCCCTGGAAGATAATCTCTTTTTTATCAGAATGAAAGTAAACATTTCACAAAGAAGTTTCTTTGGTCAAAATATGACTTTCTATAATACCTGCCACCTGGCACTGTGGTAGGCACATCATACTTATTTAATTTTCTTTGACAATCTAATAATATCAAAAATACATCCTGAGGAGCCCAGGCTCAAATCATCTAGTAAAGGAACACTACAGACTTGAACCCAGGCCTAGTAAATTCCAAAGATTCTGGTTTTTTTCCTGCTGAACCATGATAGTTTGGATAATATAAATTGCTTCTATATGTAACAGTGTGTGTAAACAATATGAAGTAAGTATCTATTTTAGAGACTAGGTCCATTAATGTTAAGATTATGCTGTGTTTTATAAAACAAGGACTATGGAACATAGCTTTCATTCAATGTCATGTTTTGATTAAATGAACTCACTTTCTTGGTTCAGAGGCAAGACAGAATTGGTAACATTTCTAGGTGAGAGAAACCACAATCCTCACAAGGTATAGGTGAGGACTGAACACCCATGGTTGGGTGCTAGAAAAAAATAGGCAATACTCTGCTAGAGAACTATCTGGAAATATGTGTCAAGCACCAACTGGGACATTATAATATTACTTGGGAAACTTCATGGAAACCAAGAGACAAGTGTACATAGCTGTATACACAATTATATGCACTACCGTAGAATATGTGGCTTTCAAAAATACATCCTAAATGTTCTTTAGTAAGTTTAAACAATCTGTTATATTGATATAACATGATAGCATTATTAAATTATAGTCTGTAGCTATATTTATTGACATGTAAAATGGACCTTAAAATTTACATATTTCTATTACAGAGTATTATATTCCTATTATAACACATTATTATAGCACAGAACTGTATCCAGTAAAATATTTTAGAAGTCATCATTCATGGTCCTAATTTCCTCAAAGATATTTTTCTTAAAAGCTTGTATCTATATAGATACATACATGTAGATATTATGTTTATTTCATTGCTTTAATCAAAGGTGAGATACAGAATAATTTACTTTTTGAAATAACTTAAAAGTATACCTTTCTACATTAGTTTAATAGATCTACCTTATTTAATAACTGAACTGATTTTCAATTATAAATGTTCTTAAGATCTATATTATATGTGAAAGGAACTGTAGCTTATGACCCTCATTCATTTAAATGTATCTTTATCCATCTGTCTTCATAAATACATGAGGAGAGAGAGAGGAAGAAAGTTTATAATGAATCCAAAATGTTTACAATGGTAATGGGTTTATAAAAAGTTTACCTTTCTTCTTTAGATTTCTATATTATATGAAAATGATACTCTCTTAGGTAGAAAAAAATGCTAAGGTGATTACTAGTTGGAAATAAACAAATAAAAACCAGTTTTATTCTTGCTTGATATTGAAAAACTATAAGATTATTGTGCCTTACAAACTGTAGAGTTAATGGACCAAAAGTAAATAAAATTTCTAATTGAAAGTAACAGTATTTTCTTTTGAATTCTAGATAGTATTCATTATTTTCCTGAGCTACTTCCTATTTCCTGGAAGTTAAACTACAAGTTTTTGGTCTCCTCATATATAAACTCAACCCGAAGTAAAAGGTAAGCATCAAGATTGCCAGGTTAGATAAAAAGAACCATCGAGATGCTAGGTCACTCTAAACACAGCACTTACAGACAACTATAAACGGTCATGACATTTACTACCTTGGGAAACATAAACAATGAGTTTGTAAATGTGGACATCAAAAGGAATAAATGATTAAAATCACGTGGTATCTTAAAGTTTTCACAAACAGTGTTTTGTTAATTAGCAAGGTGTCTGTTTCCTACAAGTAAAGCCCAAGCTATTAAATAAAATTATAACATCACTCATTAAAGATGGGGAGCATTTGTAAAGTACTGATACATTTTCCTTCTGTCTTGAACAGAGTAGTTAGTGGGTAGCTCAGCTATAAAGGACAACACTCCCAGAAGACATTTGGTCATGAAGACATGCTGCAGTTACCTGAAACACAGTTTGACAATGACATGCCACGTTAGATGTTTTTAAACAAATGTAGCTGTTTTATTTCTAGTTTTTATACTCAATTTTATTGTAAAAGAGAATATGGGTCAAGCATAGCAAATATTATTTTCCCAACTGGATCTATAGGATTTTAACATGTATTTGTTTATATAAAACATAACTTTGAGGTTTAAAATATTTAGAAACTGTTTGACGTATCTTTTGGATATGTCAATGGTATTAAATCTTTGACCATAAGATGTTTTTAAAATATTTGAAGCAAATATTAGAAATAGGTAATAATATGGCTGTCTCACTTTTAAAAAATGTCTTTCTTTCTTTTTTTTTTTTTGTGGTACCAGGGATTGAACCCAGGGGCGTTCTACCTCCGCTCTACACCCCCGGCCCTATTTTTTTATACTTTATTTTGAAACCGGGT